>ML664188.1:6394865-6470664 GCA_007570785.1 Antilocapra americana | reverse complement strand
CACACACACACACACACACACACACACACACACACACACACACACACGCTCCAGGGCGGGAGAGGTCGGTGAAAGGAGGCAAGCTGCAGGCGGGCAGACTGGAGCCTTGCACCCCGGAAGCTGGTGGGAGAGAGAAAGATGGTAAGAGAGGAGGTTGGGGGGGAGGAAGGGCCAGGAAGCAGTCTGGGGTGGGATGGTGATGGCATGGGGACAGGGAGGAGGACAGGGTGTGCTGGTTTCTGGCTGGAAATGACTGGAAGGTAGATCAGACCCTGCTGCCTACCTGCTAGGTGCCCCCTTTCCTGGCCTCGGTCTCCCTGCCTGTCAAATTGGAAGGTTGGCTGCAAGCGCTGAACTATCAGCATTCCCATGCTTGGATTGAGGCCCCAATTCTGGAAGACTCGAAATTCCCCGCCCTTCCATCTACTTAAGGGAGCCACTCTGGGGACAGGCCCCGCTCCTGGCTGGTCTCTCTCCCTCCCACTGGCCCCAGGTCCCCCTGGCCTCCTCTGCTCTCTCCCTGCCCCAGGAAAGGCTGGGATACAGCCTTCACAGGAGACTGTCCCAATGTCAGCTGAACTGAAGGCACCCTCTGCTCGCTGCAAAAGTGGTAGTTGGGCCATCCCAGAAAAGGGTGTGAGCCGGGTCAGCAGGGGCCCTTCAGGTGGAGGTCTGAGGCCTTCATGGAGGGAAACTGCCCCTCTCTGGGCGAGGGGAGTGATGGGCAGACTCAACCTTGGCCCTTGACGTTCACTTGGCCTGTCCCTGTCCCTTTCCAAAGTGGAGCTGCTGGGTCTGGAGGGGACTGTGTGCCCGCCTCCCCACCCCCTCCCGCCCCGTGACATGTCCTACCGAAGCAGCAGTTATGCTAGAATCACAGAGAAGGTGGGGATCTCCCTTGGGGGTGGGCAGCAGAAGCCTCAGCAGGAGGTGTGGCCTGGAAAACCCGGGAGTCAAAGACCAGGGGTTCCACCAGCTCATCGGGTTCTTGGGACACCCCCCTTAAGAGTAGAACTGGAGCACGGGGAGAGGAGGGCAACCCCCACACCAAAGGAACATTCCAGAAAGGAGTCATGTCTGAGCCCTCAGGAAGGCAAGGAGCTTGGGGAGGCATGTCGGGGGTGGGTGTGGCATGTACTCAGGCCATGCCACTGCTCCAGGCCAAGGTGAGGACCCTGTTGAGGGGGGAGGACACCGTCAGGAGGCACAACCCCTGAGGACGGAGGAAACATGTTCTTGGGGGACCTGCTTCTCCCTCCAATCAGCCCCAGTATTTGACCTCAACCTTGGTTCTCAGCCTCAGACTGGGGAAGAAAGGAGAAAAAGAGGAAGAGGAGCTGAGATGTCTCCCCAGGCCAGGAGGACACAGCGCCCCGGGCCTGAGGGTGGGCAGGGCCCTCTTGGGCCTCCCTGGTGTGGAGAGTCTCTGCCAGTCTAGAGTTTGCCTTGGAAATGTCTCACAGGGGATTCTGTATTCAGGGTCCAAGGCCCAAGCCCTGAGCCAGCTCATGGGGGCAGTGGGGGCCAGGGGTGGGAGAAGCAAGAGAGGCCACTGGGAGGGAACCCGAGTGGTGGTGGGGGACTCCCCGGGGAGATTCCCTCCACAGAAGACCTTATTCCCTATTCTGCCAGAGACATGCTCTGGTCCCCTCCCCTAGCATAACAGAGCAATGGAGGCACTGGAAGGCCTTTGTTCCTCTGTCCCCTCCAGATCTCCAAAATCGAGGGCCATCCCACCCAGGGTCCTGGAGAGAAAGATCCACCGAGGGTCATCACTGCCAGGCTGGCCTCCTCTGCTGTGTTCCAAGGAGCCCCACGGTCCCTCAGGTTGTACGTGTAGTACCAGAGAAGAGGCTCTTTCATTAAAGAAGTTTACAAAACACTGATTCCTTTGCTGCAAGGCTTCTCAGAGCCTTTAATATACCCATGCTTATCAGTGTTTCCCAAACTTGGTTGGTTGCGGACCCCTGGATCCATGGGATCACTATCAATCTTTTATGGGGGTACGAGTGCTCTGAGGAACACAGTTTGAGAAACACTATTAACAGTTTGAAAAATACCAATTAAAGGATGCAGCTTCTTGGAATCCTTGATAACAGTCCTTTGGGAGGAGGTCCCAAGCCCATGGGGAGATTGTGCAGCAGGTAAGCCCTGCTTCCTGCCACTCCATTGGCTTTATGTGTGTGTGTGTGTTTGTGTGTGTGTGTGTGTATGTGTTAGCTGTTCAGTCCTATTCGAGTCTTTGTGACCCCATGTAGCTTGCCAGTTTCCTCTGTCCACAGAAATCTCCAGGCAAGAATATTGGAATGGGTTGCCATTCCCTTCTCCAGGGGATCTTCCCAACCCAAGAATCGAACCCAGATCTCCCACATTGCAGGCAGATTCTTTACTGTCAGGGCCACCAGGGAAGCCCACTGGCTTGGGCCCAGGCAAAAGCCAAAGGCTAGGGGCCTGGGGGCCTACAGCCATGAAAGGTGGCTTCCTTCATTTGGGGTAGAGGGTCTGAGACCTGTGGACCCTGTCCCAGCCCGCAGAGCCTGCTGCCCACTCTTCCCGCTGTCAGAATCCCATCTCTTCTCATGGCCCTTTCTAGGACTATCTGGGACACACACACCCTTATCCAGGAAGGTGATGGTCACCTGGCAGAGCAGGTCCCCTGGCCCAGACCATGGCTACAGAGGCGATTAGAGTCAGGGCCTGGGGGCTGCGCAGGAGCTGGGTTGGCCCCGTGCTCCACCACATGGTCCCTCCCCTCCTTCCGAAAGCCTGGAGCCTGGGCTCTTGCAACAGCCCCTGAGACCTGCCAGCTCTCAGCTTTGAAGACTGGAGAGTGTGCAACCAAACCCAGCTTCAAAGGCTCCCGGCAGCCTCCTCCCGAGCCTCCTCCCCACCCCCAACCTCCACCTGGCCCACCCTTCCACGTACCCGCCCCCCTCCACAGACACACACCCACAGCTTCTGTGAAGGCCCCAAACAGGGTCAGAGTAAGAGATGAAAAAAGAGGAGGGGGGCCCGAGGAAGGGCAGAGAGGGAGCCCTCAGGAGCAGGGCGGGGGGGATGGGGAGAGAGAAGGAGGGAGAGAGGAAGATGGACTAGGGGGAGGACAGGAGGGGAGGCGTGGGCAGGAGCAGTGGAGCCTTGAGTTGGGCGAGGGGGCTGGGGAGGCCCCTCTTCCAGGCAGAGCCCTTGGCTGGCAGGCTTGGCCCTGGTAGGCTAAGATGGAAGGGTGCCCAGCCACCTCTCAGCGAAGGCCGGGGCTAGGCAGAGAGGAAGGAGCCAATCCATCAGGCCAGAGGGCAGAAAGCCCGCTAGGAAGAGGCCTCTCCCCCTACCCAGTTCCTAGAGTCCCCAGTGGCGGGGTTGGGAGCTTATCCCAGTGTCTCCCAGTGACCCTCAGGAGTGGTCTGCAGGGAAAGGCAGACCTGCCCACTTGAAGAGGGATCGCAGAGGCAAATGGGGAAACCGGCAGAGTTGGGGCAGCAAGATGTGCGGTGGGGAATGGAGGTGGCCAGGGAGACCTCCCCATCATGCTGCTTCCAAGAGCCGCCCAGCACCAGGCTCTGCCGGGGTGCCCAGGGTTCTGGTCTGTTCTCCTTCCAGGCGACCCTCAGAACATGGGTGGGGTCTGAGCCCCCTCTACCCCAGCCCCCAGAGAGGGGCTCCCCAGCTGGGGGAGGGGCTCCCCAGCTGGGGGAGGAGCTTGGAGGTACAGGGGAGCCAGGCAGGGCTAGGGGACCATGTGTGTGATGTGCAGGTTGATGGAGCACCCAGCACCTAGGTTGCAGGAGGAGGCAGACCGTGCTGGGAGTGACGGCAGCCAGAGATAGAGCTGGGGGCCCTGGAGCCTTGAGAGGGTCTGGGAGGCACGGGCGGAGAAGGCGGAGCCCTGGAGTCACTCTGAGGAGCTGGGAGGGCGTATAAGGGGGTGGGGGGCTGAGAGAGGACTGCACCCAGGTGTAAGGAGGAAACTGTGTGTGACCACACCCGGGGGGCTCCTCCCACCTGGACTGCCTGCGTGCCCCACCCCAGACTCGAAGCCTGGCACCTACTTGATGGCCTTCTTCTCACTGCGCCCACGCCCTGAGTCTGGCGTGCCCACCGTCTCCAAGGAGTTCTTGTAGCGTTTGCCCTGTGGAGACAGCACCGGGGTCACTCCTGGGAGACACAGCCTGGATTCTCCCTGCCTCCCCAGAGCAAGGTCCCAGCGGGGAGGTGAGTGGATGGGAGCCCAGCCTCGGCGGCAAGGGCCAGGGCCAACGTGTGAGGGTGCCACCAGCCAGGGGTGCCAGCCCCCACCCATCCCTGCTCTCCGGTTGGCAGCTCCTGGGCCCCATGCCCCACCCCGTTGACCTGCACCGCATCCCTGACCCCCGGGGACGAGGCCCCTCCCACCTGCCTGTCTCCTGGGGCTCTGGCTCAGCTCCCAGAAACATATCTCCCTCTGCCATGGACAGACGGCTCTCAGGCGCCTGGCCACGTCACGCGGGCCACGTCACTGCCCCCAGATGGTGGGGGTGGCATCCTGCAGGGCAAGGTTGGCAGTGGCCAGTGACGTGAGCGGCGGGGGCGGGGAGAAGGCCCATGCCTAGTCCTGCCAGGGCCATGTCCCTTACTGTCTGGGGGCTCCTTGAGGCGCTTCTGCTCTGGGCCTGTGAGGCAGGGCAGGGCCTGAGGACCCACTGCTGTAGGAAGGAAGCGGGGCTGCCCATGGACTCTGGGGGTGGGGGTAGCCAGGCTCAGACCCCTAGAGGTCCTCAACCAGCATGAGTGGTGGGAGGGGCCAGGCAGGATGACAGGCACCACAGGGTGAGCACACCAGGTCCCCTGGCTGCAGCAGTGAGTGGGCCTGCTGCCGGGAAGGTGAGCACCATTCACCTTCTCGGTTTGGGTTTCTAAATTTAGCTCCTGCAGAGCCCGGCACCATTAGCATTCCTGCCGGCCACCAAGCGTCCTCATGGGCACCCAGGGGCCAGGGGCCTGGGTGGGGAAGGGGGAGTGCAGGGGCTGGGGCTGTCACCCACTGGGCACTGGCTGCCCCTGCCCAGTGGAGTATGGACAGGGACACACACACACACACGCAGACATGCATGCATGCATGCACGCACACACACACACACAAGCAGGCATACATTTCCCCAACATCCCGTCATGTGCGCCAAGACCATAGCCACAACAGTCAATTATTCCATTCTCCCTAAAGCAAAATAAAAGCCGCACAGCCGTGTTCCCCGATGCTCCTGCCAGCTGCAGCCCCTTCCCGGGACTGGAGCTGCCTGTTGAGAGATAACAACAGTGGAGCTCCCAGGGAGGGGGGGTGGGGCTGGAGGGAGGGCTCACATGCCACCCCCCAGCACCCCTGTGCCTTGGGGGCACCAGGGTCCTGTCTCAGCGATGCCCCACACTCCCCATGTCACCTGTTCACGTTCCTCGCCCTCTGGCCTCCCTTCCTCCTTTCTGAAATGGGGTGGCATCCCTGGATGAGTCCCCATCCCTCACCCTTCAAGGTTCTCATCATGGCTTTAATACTTCTCTTTACTTACTTCAGCTCTCACCCCTGGGAATGAAGCCCCCAGTGGTAGGGACTGCATGGGCTCTGGTACTTGGTGTGGTGTCCCACCCATTCTGGCATCCCAGCCTCAGGCTGATGCTCTGAGCCAGAACCCAAAGAGTGGGAAAAAACAAAACAAAACACAGAGCTGCTGGATCCCTTGGGTCCACAAAAGCTGCCCTCTCTCAGCTCAGCTCTGGTCCCTTCCATTGTTACCCAGAAGTTCAAGCCCCAAACAATTCCTAGTTCCACCTGGGAAGCTGGGGAGCCTGGAGCACCTCTGTGGTGGCCCAGGGCCCTTCATGGGCAGAACCCTCAGTCAGGAGCCCCGGCCCCATGGTTCTCCAGCTGTTCAGGCAGCCTGGGGCAGGGAGCATCTGCTGGCAGTCCCCACCCTACCCCTCACTCCTTTTCCTCTTTCTTCCTGGTCTTCAGTGAACTTGCTCTGGCCAGCACTCTCTTCTAAGACTGGCTCGTTGCCCCTGCCCCAAGCCCAGGCACTTGGCTAACCCAGAATGTTCTGGAAGCTTCTGCCTGCCCGTCATCCTGCCACAGCTCAGGGAAGCTTCCCCTCCAGCTGCAATGATCCTTTTGCAGAGGAGCTGGGGCATATGGGGGTTAGGAACCGAGGCAGCTCTTGCTTTAGGGGTCAGGGGGAAGTATATGGGGAAAAGAGAGGAACCCCAGCTGGGGTCCTGAAGACACTGCTGCTGACAAGTGCTCAGTCGTGGCCCATTCTTGCAACTCCATGGACTCCTGCTTGCCAGGCTCCTCTGTCCATGGGATTTCCCAGGCAAGAATACTGGAGTGGGTTGCCATTTCCTTCTCCAAGGGATCTTCCCAACCCAGGGATCAAACGTGCATCTCTTGGCATCTGCTGCATTGGCAGGTGGATTCTTTACCACTAGCGCCATTTAAGAAGCCCCCCCACTGGAGACTTAGGTGGCTCCAAAGGAGGCTGATCCCCCCTGTCTGCTTAGCAGGGAGGGGGTTGGCCAGGCTGATCCGGAAAAAGCCAGCTGGAGATTAAGGAAGTTATTAATGTTTGGAAATGGGATCTGGGCTGTCAGGTATCACGTCACTGCTGCTGAGGGGACAGGCAAGCAAGGAGAGCCCAGCAACTGTGTGCGTGGGGGGTGCATCTGAAAGCCCCTTCCGTGGAACACGGAGACAATTTGGACAAAAAGCTCCCTGGCTTCTGAGACCCAGGTGGAGGGGCAGGGGGAAGGGGTGGCAGGACTGGGGGGTCCTGGGCAAAGTGATGTTCTAGCAGCAGCTCAGAGGATCAAGTCAAAGAGGGACACGTGCTGGTCTGGTCTGGACCCGGGAGGAAGCTCCTGGCTGGAGGCTGGGAGGAGGGGCTGGGCCAGGGAAGGTTCTGCAGCTCTCAGCTTCCCAAGGCACTTCCTGCAGTGACAGACCCCCACCTGCTACAAAAGCTGTCATCTCTGAACTCCTGTCCCACGTGAGAGGGGGTGAGGTCCTCAACAAACACAGAGATACACACGCACACACCGACACACACACACACACACACACCCTGCAGCACTTACACGGGGATGTGATGAGATGATCCACATCCCACCATGCAGGGCGGAACACACACACACACACACACACACACACACACACACACACAGCACTAATGTCCTCAAAATTGACACCCCCAGCAGAAAAGAAACCCCCTACTCTAGGTCACCAGCAGTGCCTGTTCATACAACAGTTCCCTGCCTTCAAACACGGACAGACAGGGAGCCTAAGGGGCCCTGCAACGAGACGCACAGGGCTGCAGTGCAGGCTCAGCCCCTCCCAGGCCTCCGAGGACACTGGCACACACAGGCACGTGGCCAAGCCCCCTCCTCCACCTCCCCTGAAATTCTGAGACAGAGACAGGAAATCCAGAAACAATGCAGGGCAGCCAGCCTAGCACCTGCACTAAGGAGCGGGCCGAGTCACACACACACACTCGCAGACTCTCATGCGTGGGGCCGGGTTGGCCTGCTCCCTGGCTCCTCCCCAGGGAACAGGGCTGCCTGAAACTGCACATCCCGGGATGAAGAAGAACACCCCCAACTCCCGGGCTTGCCTTTCCTGATGGGAGCATGCTGGCCTCTTGGGTCTGGCCCCAGGAGTATCTGCCTCATTAGGACTGAGGCATGGAGCCCCCACCTACACGGTACCCATGGCCACAGCCCTCCCCGCCCCTCGCCCCTCTGTGATTGAGCAGGAGAAAAATGTGGCACCCTGTCCTCACTCCCACCATCCTCGATCTGGGGCATGGAAGCTGTCTGCCAGGGACCCTTCTTCACCGAAGCCTCAGAAACGCCCCACACCTGGGACACCTCTGGGCCCACCTCCAGGGGTGCCCCCTGCAGTCCCCAAAGACTCCGCAGCACTTCTAAACTGGGGCAGCAGAAGGGGGGATGGGGGCGGCCTCAAGGGCAGCCACCCTTGGGGAGCTGCGGGGGTGCAGGAGGGTGATTCAGGCTGACTCCCCCTCCCGGCGCCCTCCGGTGATGAATGTCCCTCCTGACGGTCTCTTTACTTATTGATGGCCTAATGCTGCTCGTTAATTTCCCAGCCCTCGTTAAAAATGAAAAGAAGACGTTTGTGCCTGTACAAACCCCCAAGAACCAGGATGGATGGGCGGGCGCTGGGGACGGGGGCGGGGCGGGGCGGGCGGGGCCTCCTCATTGGATCCGAGGCCCAGCTCGGCCACGCCCAGCCCTGGGTGGTAGCGGGAACGCGCGGGGGGAGGAGAGGGGACACGCGGCGCTGGGTGGCGGGGGGTCTCCATTCTCAGTCTGCGCGTGTGTGCCTGCGGTCCTTTCTGCGGGAGGTGGGGCGTATGTGAGCGTAGTCACAAGCGTGCGAATGCCGGTGAGACCCCTGTCTGTCCCCCAGTGTGTGCCTAGGTGTGTGGCTTTGGGTGTGCACACAGACAGATGGGACCAAGCCCCAGCATACACAGAGCGCCCGGTGTGAATTTCCAAGGAAGTGTGCCTGGCTCTGTGGGCAGGTGGGCAGTGGGCGCGCGCCCTCGCGAGCGCTCACGGCCTGTCATTGAGGAGGGCGGGGTGCAGGGCCAGGCCGCGTCCCCCGTGGGAGCCTCACCAGTTTGCGCTGACACCAGTGGCAGAGGCCGCAGAGGACGACAGTGACGCTAAGGCTGACGGTGATGATGGCAGAGACCAGCAGGACATCGCGGGTGGGCGCCCCTGGAGAGGACATGCACAGGTCAGACACTCACTGGTCAGGGTCAGCCATTGTCTTTCAGCCCAGAGCACCCTCCCTCTGGAACAGCCGCCCAGCCCACACTGGGAGCTGTGCGCCCCACCGTTCTACACTCAGCTCTGCCTTGCGGGCTCACCTTGGGCAGTCTCTTCCTCTCTCTGCACCCCCCTTTCCTTATCTGTAAAATGGGAGCCCCTGGTAGGTCTCTTCCAGTCCCTCATTGCATGGACACTGCATGAGGTACTCCCCATCCCCCAAACATCATGCCTCCCAAGGGAGAGGTCAAGTGTGCCCCTGGCCTACCCAGACCTCACTGGGCTTTCTGTGCTGTGCTTAGTGGCTCAGTCATATCTGACTCCTTGTGACTCCATAGACTGTAGCCCTATGTCCATGGAATTCTCCAGGCAAGAATACTGGAGTGGGTTGCCATGCCCTCCTGCCGGGGATCTTCCCAACCCAGGGATGGAACCCAGGTCTCCCGCATTGCAGGCAGATTCTTTACCATCTGAGCCACCAGGGAAGCCCCCACTGGGCTTTCAAGTAGCTCTTAATAG
Source organism: Antilocapra americana (assembly GCA_007570785.1). Lineage (NCBI taxonomy): Eukaryota > Metazoa > Chordata > Mammalia > Artiodactyla > Antilocapridae > Antilocapra > Antilocapra americana. Next base: position 6,461,328 of record ML664188.1, on the reverse strand, counting down.
AGCTTCTGCCAAGAATGCTTCCACCCCCCTGCCCCACACACATACTCTGAGCCACAACTCCAGCCTCATTTGCAAAAAGGGTTAGTTCCCACAGCCCCTCTGAGGCCATGTGCCCTCACAGACCCTCCTCAAGTGCCAGCCACGTGTGTAGTCAAAGAGAGAATCTGGAACCCCCTGAGCAGTCCTCATCCCCTTTGGCTCAGCTTTTCTTGGGCTGGAAGCCCACCCAACTGCCCTCTGCACACCCTGTCCTCGCCTGTCCTAGTCCCTGAGCTTGCTTCTAGTCCTTCCTTGCCACCCCTACCCCCAGCTCAACCTCACCGTGTTTGCTCGCAGTGTCCCAGTATACTCCCAGGGTGAGGGTGTTTGCCCTGCAGCTTCCATCCTAACAGAGCAGGGGCTCTATGGTTAAAGGGTGGGAACCTTGATGGACTTGCCCTGGGAGCTGAAGCCCAGGTTTCTGTGCAAATCCCACTGCTTGCTAGCTATGTGGCTTTAGTCACCTAACCTCTCAGTTTTCTCCCCCTATAAATGTGGATTAACCCTCCCCCTTCCCTCCTCACAGGTGGTTGTGAACACAGCTCAAACCTAAATGAAGGAAGTGAAACTTGACCAGAGATTATCATGTGGGGGAGTGAGTCGACAGAGCCCAGCACAGATCACACGTGCTCTGTAAATATGTGTGTGCCCGGATGGATCTTCAAGTCAAGGAGACGCTGTTTATTTACAGAGGAGCCTGCGTGGGCTTTTTGGTTTCAGCGATGGTGGTAATTAAGAGTCGACAATATCTGTCTGCTCCCGGTTCCTGCGGTTTCAGCTTCTGGGCGCCGGGTCTCTGTCACTTTGCTGTGGGGCCTCATGGAGGAGGGCCCAGTGGTCAGCCCCAGCTCTCAGGGCCCTCGGGCTGCCTCCCATCACAACTCCAGCGCTCTGGGCAGCTGGTCCTGTTGTCTGGTCTCCTCAGAATCCTGTTTGGGTTCCACCTCTCCCACCCCAACTTATGGAGTCTTCAAGCTGTGGGAAAAGGCCACTCTTGCCAGGCCCTTCCCTGTCCACCTGCCAGGCCATCTACGCTTCCTCTTGTCCTGAGACCCCAGCCTCGGCCCCCAGGAAGCCACTGCACTCAGCTCACTGTCAACCTCAGAGTCCACAGCACTCAGGGGCTCTGGCCTGGACAGCCTGCAGACACCAAGGAAGTGGTCCTGCCATTCCCTCCCTCTGGCAGAGGAGCACAGCTCTGCTGAGGCTGGAGGGGCCACTTGTGTCATGGTTCTCAGGCAAGATGGGAGGCTTCCATCTTGAACCTTCAGGCTCCAGGGGGTGCAGAGGGACCAGGATACCATAGGCCACACCACCAGGGCCCCCAGACCCAAGCCTGTGGCCAGGAGATGTGCAGACACAGCTATGGGGCCAGCACTCTTTCCAGCTCTCTCTATGGGAGCTGCCCCTGCGCCACCCCTGGGGAGGGCCTGGAGGTGGGGTGCTGTGTGGGCTGGAATAGCAGACCTTCCTTTGCTGAACTCACTTTTAAATAAAATCCCTTGTTGGGCTGAGCTTTCTTCAACCACTGTCTATTAAGAACTGACCCTGAGACCCAGGGGACAGGTGAGAATTCAGCTAATTGTCCTTAGGACAGCTTATGTCCTAGAACCAGGGAATGGCAGACAGACACCCAGGCTGAAGCTCAAGACTCCAGAAGACCCGAGAACAGGCTCAGGTATGAGGACAGCCTTGGCCTCTTAATAGCTGTGTGGCATTGAACACGTGTCTTATCTGCTCAGTGTCTCCATTTGCTCCACAAAGTGAAGATAGGGGGCCTCCTCCTCCGAGCTTCCACCACAGGGGCACAAGTTCGATCCCTGGTCAGGGAACTAAGATCCTGCATCCCGAACAGCACGGTCAAAAGAATAAAATAAAATAACTAATCCCCCCCCACCACCACATTAAAAAAAATAATAAAATGAAGATAATAATGGCACCCACTCATGGAGTTGTTGTCAGTACTCAGTAGATACGGACTGGGGCTCCCCTGGTGGCTCAGTAGTAAATAATCCACCTGCAATGCAGGAGCCACAGGTTGATCCCTGGGTCAGGAACATCCCCTGGAGAAGGGCATGGCAACCCACTCCAGTATTCTTGCCTGGAGAATCCAATGGACAGAGGTGGGTTGGACCCCTATATAGTCCATGGGTTTGCAAAGAGTTGAACACCACTGAAGCGACTGAGCAGATATGGATTATTAGTAGGGTTGGCAGTGTCAGTTCTCTTTCAGGTGTACAGAGAGCTCCAGGAGCACAGACAGAGAAGTGATTGCTGGATTAGGGAGCTACCTGGGAAGGCTTCCCTGAGGAGGTGGTATTTGGTGTGGTCTGGGAGAGAGACAAGACGTGAAGGCAGCAAAACCTGGGCAGAGGGAACAGCAAGAGCAAAGGCATGAGAGGGGAAGAATGGTCAGGTGTGTTGTTGAAAGATCTGGACTACGGATGGGTAGGAAGTGGTGGAGGCCAGGTTGGGAATGAGAGTAGGGTCTGATGGAGAGGGGCTTTGTCTTTCATGCTGTGGGGCTCCTTGTGTTTGTGAGGTGTGAGAGCCATGGAAGGTTTTTGAGCAGGGGAGGGCAGGATCAGAGGGGGAGTCAGCAAGCTCATGAGCTGGGAGCTATGGTTGGCAATTACACCCCCGGTGATTCCTCTGCTCTGGTGCCCTCTCCGCACTCACCCTGCCCCACATCTCTTGGCCACGGGGCAATTCTCAATGGGGTCACCTCCCTGGAGCTCCCTTTTCTCTTTGCCAAACAAGGTCCTTATCAAAACTGTTCCTTGACCTGTGCTGTAAGTTGAGGAGCCCCTGAGGACAGAGCCTGTCAATCCCAGAAGCAAGTGGCCCCTCTGAACGGTCCCCAGAGATCCAGAAAACACCTGTCTTAAGCAGTCAGCATTCTGTGGGCATGCAGAGTGAGTGCTGAACCTGGAGTCTGGGAGAAGGCTGAGGCCCTATTCTGGCCGCTAACCAGATGCGTGGCGCTGGTCGTAAGGCACTCAGCCTCGTAGCTGAGAGTGCCCTCCTGTGTCGAAGGGCTGACCTGTCCTTGTTCTGACGAGGAACAGGTGTTCAAGGTGTTCTATGCGCAGTGACAACTTAGTCTGCGTGACAACTTAGTCTGCACGACAACTGAGGGGAGCATTAAGATTGTCCCCATCTTACAGATGTGGAAACTGAGGCACAAAGGGGGTCAAGTACATTGTCCAAGGTCATTCACCTAGAAGGTAGTGGAGCGAGGGCTCAAACCCAGTCTGACTTCGAGCCGACACTCTTTGCCCAGACATCACACCCACTACAGAGGAGGGTGATCAGTGGTTTTCCAAGGGTGTTCTTTGAAACACCTGGGGTTCCCAGGAATTTCTCAGGGGCCACAGACAGAGATGGATGCTGAGTAGATAGGGCTGTGTCCCCTCAAGCCGTTTGCCACCAAAAGAACCTGATTTCCCTGTTTCATACCCATGGAACGTGCCATGTGAAGAAAGGAAAATATTACTAAGGGAAGTTGAACCCTCCCGGATCAGTGACCCTAGGACTCCCTGCAGCTATGTGTGTGGATGCCATCATCTTCCACATAAGTGACCTCTCTCCCAAAGATTCCCTGCCCACCTCCCATCTCTCATCAAGCAACCCTTGAACAGTCCTTGAAACTAGGGTAAAACAAAATGCTTGCCAGTGAGAAACTGCATTGATACCACAAACAAGTGGCACAACGCCCTCAGCCAGCACACGATATTGCCACCAAGGGGGGCAAGTATGCTCTTGCCTGCCAGCCAGAGTGAAACCATTCCCAGACCGTGGGGTCACTGTGTCTCTGGCTGCAAGGGACCTCGGGAGTCAGGGCCCACCAATGAACAAACCCCCTGGGCAGCCCTGTCAAGGATAGGAAGCTGCTTCTGTGGGAGGCAGACCCTCCATGAACAGGCACTGGTAGCTAGGGCTGCTGTGCCTGTCTCCCTAGATCTTCCCCCCCGCGATCCTAAGCCTGCCCTGCAGTGCTGCTGGAAACAAGCCGGCTCCCTCTGCCACATGACAGGCCTCCAAATCCCCGCCGACAGCTCTCATGTCCCCTTCCGGTCTTCTCCAGGCAAAGCCGCCCCAGCCCTTCTAACCCTTCCTCCGATGACATACATGGTTTCAAGTCCCCTTAGCGTCAGCATATTAACATTTGGGGAAACAAAATAATGCGGCCCTAGTCAGCCTTTTGACAGGGCTGAGTTCCACGACCTACCCTTGGGCAGAGGAGACATCTGGGTCCCAGGGGTGAGACAGAGACAAGGGCAGACAGATGACTTCAGGAGACCTGGGAGGCAGGGTGAGCCAGGAACAAGGTGAGCCAGGCCTTTGGGGTCCAGCCCCAGGGGTGCCAGGATGCGAGATGTGAATTCAGGCACGTCCCTGTCCTACTGTCCGGGCCTGTGGCTGCCACATGAGCAGGCAGAGCCTAGGATTGATGGCCATCTGATGGAGCACTGTGGGCTTTGCCAGGTGCTGTGGGCAGTGATCATGGTCCTGACCATGCCATCCCACCGGGAGCTCTCAGGGTAAATAAAACCTGTGTGCTCGAGGAACTGGTCCCCTCTGAAGGTGGACAAGAGGTCTGCACACAATCTTCCCTTCTAGAACGTCAGCTCCACAAGGTGGGGGCTGGGCCTTGTGTTCACCACTGTCCTCCCAGCACCAAGGACAGCTGGGCATGTAGTAGGTGCCTGATAAATGCTTGTTGAAAGAATGCATGAGGAAGAATTCCAAGCCTCTAGGGATAAATGTAAAAATAGAGGCTACCATTTATTAAGTGCCTACTGCATACCAGACTATAAAGGAAGGGGCTGTTTCTGTTTTACTTATTCCTATAACCTCTGTGACAGGCCAATGCATACAAGGTACTCAGTAAATATTTGTTGAATGCCCAGTGTTCGCATATGTTACCTCCCTGTCACCCAAGCAAGATGGGAGAGAAGAGATGGGAGAGGCTGCAGTGACAGTTTGAGAGCCTCTCTCTTTTACACACATACACACACACACCAGAATCCATTCTGGTCTTCCCCCATACCCATCTTTGCCTGACAAGTCCTGATCTTTCTAGACCTAGATGAAAAGCACCTCCTCCAGGAAGCCTTCCATAATCTTCCCAGTGGGAATTTCTCCTGCCTCTGAGCTCGCATCACTCTGCGTGCACTCTTCTTTTAGGGTGCAGTGATTAAGTGCCAGGGCTCTGAGGCTAGACTGTTGCGCTCAAATTCTAATTCTCTGTGTGCCTTGGTTTCCCTGTCTATAAACAGGGACTAGAATAGCACAGGCCTTATAGGACTATTGTGAGGTTTAAAGGAATTAACACATACAATGCACTTAGCACAGTGCCTGACACAGAATAAGTAGGCAATAAATGCTAGCTATTATCATAACATTACCACATCTAGCCCTGCATTAGAGACATCTGGGACATGAAGTTGGCCTTCAGTGAGTGGTGAATGAAATACTAAAAACACATTTAGATTTCCCCACAGGATAGCAGAGGCCAGGGGTCGTGTCTCACTCAATCCTGTGTACTCCTGACCCATTCCACAGGACCTAGCCCAGGGTTTAACAAACGCAAACCTCAGTGAACACCTATGACAAGGAATGGGGAGAGCTGAGGCATGGCGGGGGGAGTGTGGTGTGGGGGGGTGGGGGTGGGGACAACAGCTTTCAGGCAGGGCTTCAGATATGAACTGCAGAGCTGACCCTGTCCCTTGCCAGGACTCAGCCCCAACTCCCAACTCCTCCTCATGTCCTCAGCAAGCCATGATTTATAGATGAATAGAATCAAACAGGCTGCGGCTGCTGGGATGCCCTGGGGAGCTGCTGGAGACGTAATGGACTTCTGAAGGCAAGCTCACAGGGGAACAGGAAGGGAGCCAGAGGGGGAGCAGGTACACACACACAGGCCAGAGACACCCATGGCTCACATACACATACACAAGTCATGGAGACTCACCCTTGGCGCAGACATCTGTGCCCACTCCCCCATGCATAGACACACACACACACACGCATACATACATATATACATATACACAAGCCATGCTGACCTACCCCATGAGTGGACACCCGTGCTCTCACACACAAAAGTGAATACACACCCACAGTCATAGTCATGAACAGATATCTGGCCCACTCTACTGTCCATGAGGTCTACGTGTTCATGCACCTTCTCTGGCCTGGAATCCTCTCCCCATAGACCTCATTTATTTTGGGGGGCAGAGCAGTGGGACAGGAAGTAAACTTGGAGGCCACTGACCTGGGTTCAGGTCCCACCTCTGCAGCCGGCCAGTGACCCAGGGCAAGTCTCCTTCTGAGCCTCGGTGTTTTACCTCCACATAATGATAAGAACCCCAACCTCTCTTGCTGGGGCATCATCAGGATCAAAGAATAGCTAACATTCGTTGAACATGTGCCTTTTGTGGCAGACACTGTGCCAGGAAGCTTATATGCACCATCTCATGTGATCGCCTCATCCTTATATTGTCTCCATTTTGCAGAGGAAGAAAGAGGTGTGGAGAATTAAGCCAACTTGAACTTAGCCTTGGTTCCGCTATGGCTGCCCTCCTCTGTGCTGAAGCATGTGGGAGCATTTTGTAACATGCCACACTGCATGGCCCAGCCACACCCTACTTCCTTCCTTCACGAAGGCCAACCTCTTTCACACTTGAGGCTTCACATAGGCTGTTCCCTCTGCCTTGAAGGCCCTTCCCTCGATTCTCTACCATCTATTCTCTTCCTTTTATTCTCAAGATCTCTAGACAGAGATGGTCTTCATTTCCTCCCACATTCCTTTCTACCTCCCCTGTAACTATGGCAATTCATCCCTGTGGATTAATAATTAACATTTTCCATGTCTTTCCCCTACTGAGAACACTTGGAGGTTTGAGACCCCTGGATCATTCATCTCTGTAGCCCAAGGTCTGGTGCACAAGAGAGGCTGGATAAATAAGGGCTAAACAAATGCATGAAATTATTCAAGGCCCCACATGAGTTTACCTCCTCCAGGAAGCCTTCCCTGATGCCAAGTGCTTGCAGCAGTCTCTTCCTTCTCCAAGCTTGAATTAATGGTCTTCTGTCCAACCTCCTTTTCTTGGGAGTAGGTCTGTCCCTCAAGAGGGCCTATGGGGTTCTCCTCATTGCTTGGGTCTCCCACAGCCCACGGCCCAGGATACAATACAGAGAAACCAGTGGAGATGCTGGGAATCTGGGCATACAGGCTCTTTCCCCCAGAATTCACTAGCTCTGACAGTCTGACGGTGACAGTCACACTCCTCACATCCAGCCCTTCCAAAGTTGTCCCATTACCCTCACACCCTCCTAACCTAGACTGCTTCCTTCTTTGGGGCATCCTCAGATCGCAAGGCCTTACTTTCCTCACCAAGTGCCTTTAATCATAGTAACTACAGTATGCTCAACACTGAGTCATGTTCAGGTCCTCAGCAGACCTCTGAAGGTAAATTCTCTTATTTTCATTTCACAAAGGAGGAAACTGAGGCTCAGAATGGGTAAATACTTGCCTGAGAACACACAGCAGAGGACAGACAAAGCCAGGAGTTGACCTGGAGTCTGGAAGGCCTCAACTCTGTGCCCCATAGGAGTTAAGCCTTAAAATAAGTTGCTTCAAGGATAGATGAAAGGGAAGAAAGAAACTAGTGAATACAAAACATAAAGAGCAGCCAGGAGGACTTCCCTGGCAGCCCAGTGGTTAAGACTTCACCTTCCAGTGCAGGGGGTGCAAGTTTTATCCCTGGTCAGGAGCTCAGATCCCACATGTCTTGTGGCAAAAAAAAACATTTTTAAAAGGTAACAACACTGTAGCAAATTCAATAAAGAATTTAAAACTGCTCCACATCAAAAGGGAAAAGGCTTCCACTTCTCACAAACTTCTCCAAGCACTTATTGGAGAGAAGTGGGTAAGAGACCCCTCCTACCTGCACACCTTTGCTCCTTCCTTCCTCAACTGGTCCAGCTCTTGGCCTCAGTAAAGCGTCCTCATCAGATAGATGCTAAGATATTCTAAAGTCTCAGAATAGTTTGGGGAGTGGGTGTCTGGGGCCAGACAGGGTAGGAGCAGGAAGAGGGTGGGTGGAGTATCTGAGGACTCGCCCAGGGCCCTGTCTCAGGTGCTGACTAGGGTGCAACCACTCTACCAGAGATGAGGCAGTGATGTTGGGGGTGGTTGGGGCTACATCTGCCGTCACTTTCCCATCCTGATCCTGCCTCCTCCCACTTGATTCTGCACCACAGTGTATCATGCCCCAGCACCTCCCCCCACCATACTTTGGTGGCTGCAGGATGACGTTCGAGGTGGAAAACAGTGAAAGCTGGAGTCACAGGTTTCCACAGGAAGCACCCCTCCATGTGCATGAAGAGCAGATGGAAATGGGGGAGGGTGGCAGGGCAAGGGCAGAGAGCCTACCATCTCCAGGGCTATTTGGGCATGGGAAGGGGAACATTTTTAGTGCCCACCCCACCTCCCTTCCTCTTCTCGACCCAACATGCACAAGGAAACCAGAAAAAGGCAGAGTGTGGGAGAAAGCAACAGAAAACCAGTGAGCTAAACTCTGAACTCCAGACAGCCAGGCAAAGCTCCAGATTTCCTGTCATGCTGAATTTTCTGCCCTCTCTTCACTTGAAAACTCCCCCACTCCAGGCCACCCACCTTGGGAATGGGGGCAGCTCATTCCTTCCAACAAGAAAAAGAAAATGAGATGGACAGGTAGAAGGAAAGAAGAAAAAGGAGAGGAAAGAGAGACTCTCATTTCCCAAGAAAGCTGGGCTGTGGCCCTACCCCCATACCCTCCAGACAGTCTCTCTGAGTGTCCTTCAGAAAGCAGCAGAGGCACCCACAAGCCCTCTGGCCTCAACTGGGGCAGGAACAAGGCTGGTGAAAGAGGAGGCCCAAGGGGAATTGTTTTGGAAAGTTACAAGTTGCTGAAAATAGGGGCTTAGCACGAGCAAGCCTCCTCAACCTTGACTGTAATAAAAACAGATAATGCGTGAGTGAGCCAGGGAGAGTGTGCTGGCAGGGGCCGCAGAGGCCGGCTGGATGCAGACAGTTTAGAATTCAGAAGAGATGCCAAGTGAGTAAACAGCGAATGAAGGATTATCCGGATGGGCCAGGAGCCGTTCCAGCAAGAAATTGGACGGGGACATGTCAGGATCCACAAGAACTCCAACTCCTCATCAGGGAGTGGGGCCTGGTGAACTACGAGGACCTCATCCACGCCTTCTCTACCTCTGCTCTGTCTTCCAGCAGAGAGCATGGCCTTGATAATACAGCTCAGGTTTGTTTAGTGCAGAACAGTTGACAGAGTGCTCCAGAGCTTACCGAGAGTTTTAAATCCATTGTCATATTTAATGGAGGTGTCGGGTATCTTCTACCTGGTGACTCCCTCCCCTCACTACAGTCACACCCCCAAACTCCTACAATTCTTGGCTTAGGGAAGTCTGGTGCATCTGGCTTCAGTCCTCAGCCTCAAAAGAGGGTGTGTAGGGAGGGATGACAGGACATCTGTAGACCACAGAGACCTACTGAGTCTGGAAGTCTTCAGGGTGAAAGCCATTCAGGAGAGAGAGGACCAGGTGCCAGCTCTGTGCAGGGAGCTCAGACTGAAGGGTGTCCAGCCAGAAGCTAGCCTGGAACCTGTCGCCCACCCTGACCCCAAAGCTGATGAGTTTCCTGGGCAGCCATGAAAATGATCATGTCCATCAGGGCAGAAAGAGCCCAGGAAAAGGAGAAATTCAGATAGAGGGCCTCTCCACCAGGAATGTGCAGCGGGGGCAGGATCAGGGACGTGTGATGATTAAGTGCAGGCCTTGACCACTAGTTACTCTTATGAATAATGCATTGTTGTGCCTTGGCCTAAATCAGCATCTTATTGTTATTAATAATACACAGCTGCAAAGAAGCTGGGATTGGAATGGTGTGCTATATTTTATTTGAGGACCTCAGGGCACTTAAGAGTCCCTCATGCTGATGATTCAACTCTACCTCCCCAAGTCATACACTTCCTTACAGGACAGGGCACCCGTCCTGCCGTGACACCTTCCCACCTGAGGCTTGGAGCCATGAAAGCCATGGGAGCTAGGAATCTTCTCTCCTGGGATTCAGATTCCCGACTTGAGTTTTTGGTGGGGGAAGGGGTACATTTAATCCTCACAAGCTCAAAGTTCCAGGGGGTGCAACACAAGGTGAAGCTGCTCCCAGAGATGTTCAAGAAGGAGGGATATAACTCGTGGGGATCCAGGTATCAGGGGAGGTGGATGGAGAGAGACCACTGTGATCTGAATCCAGTTCTGCCACCCACTGTCACTGTGGCTGTGTGACCTTAGGCAACTAACTCAACTCTCTGGCCCCGTCTCCGCATTAGAATATAAGGGATCTGAGATGCCTTCTTGGAGGTGTTGTTCTTTTATATTCTGGTGGTATTATTTGTACCACAAATCATTTGAATGGATCCACAGAGCCCAATGCTCTGAACTCTGTCCGCGGTGCTGAAACAATGGGCACGCCGCCTCTGTCCTTGGTGCTGAAACAGAAATCGGTCCTAGGGCTGCGCCCTTTTCCGGGACTGCAGCTTGGCGGTCCCACTTTCCCCCGCTAATTACTCCCTGAATAAGTCCCAAGCTGAAGACACAGCAGCGAGCAGCCAACCTCAAGAGCCCCCATTTCCGGGATGAGGCCTGCAGATGCCAAGAACCCCAATCAGCAGCCCTGCTCCTGATAAAAAGAGCTTCCCCGATAATGTAAATACGGCATCCCCTTCCCTCAGGGTAGCCCCCACCACACTGCCTCCTGGCGGCTGGCGCGGGTACTGCCTCAGAGCAGTGTGATGGTCCCCAGCGGTGGCGCCGGGAGTGTGGGGAAGGAGCGGCAGACGGCCGGTCCCCCGCCGCCCCCTCACCCCTCCCGGGGCAATCTGGAGCTCTGAGCTTGCAGTGCTGCCCAACACCCAAACGCTGTAGGCGGTCCAATTGTTTTCCGGGGTGCCTTGGGGTGCTGTGCTGCTCCATTCACAGCAAATTCAACCCACACAGCTGGACCCTACCAAGTGAAACTTTCTGTTCTCTCCTCTAAGGTAGGTGGGGTAGACCTGTTTAAACAAATGCAACCTTTTCTCCTGCTGCCAGGCCAATCCTAACAAGATCAACACTAAGGCCGTAATATGACTTCACCAGAGCACAGACTCCCTACTGAAATAAGAAACGTGCCCACAGTTCTTCCCTAGGAAGAATGAGGGTTGGGGGAGAGGGCCACAGCTACAGCCCATGCCTGTTTCCTCCACCCCACAGGTAGGGGCTCTTGGAGAGGCAGAGCCACTTGGTATCTCTAGGGATTGCTTGCATTAGCCTCATTGGGTGCAGAAATTCTCCTCTTCCCAAGACAAACAGCAAAACAAATCAAACCACCTGAAGACAACACCCCGAATCAGCTTCTCTGGTTCCAGGCAGGGAGTAAAGTTAATAGCCTTTAATTACAGTGAGTGAAGTGAAAGTTGCTCAGTCGTGTCCAACTCTTTGCAACCCCATGGACTATACAGTTCGTGGGATTCTCCAGGCCATAATACTGGAGTGGGTAACCTTTCCTTTCTCCAGAGGATCTTCCCAACCTAGGGATCAAACCCAGGTCTCCTGCATTGCAGGAGGATTCTTTACCAGCTGGGCCACCAGGGAAGCCACTTAATTACAGTAGATATGGCTAATATACATTGAGCACTTACTATAGGACAAGCGCTGTGCTGAGAGCTCTGTGATTATTATCTCATTTAGCCTGGACAAACCCTGCTGCCTCAGGGAAGCATCATGGTCAGCATCCTGTAGATAAGGAAAGTGAGGTTCAGAGAGGTGAGGTGACCCCTCAGTTGGTGCAGCTGGTGAGTATTGAGACCAGCAAGGGAAACCGCATCTATTTGCCCTTAATCTTACAGCTCAACTGGGTCTACCACCCCGTCCTTCCATGTTCTTTGGGAAGCTTCACTGCCCGCTTAGGTGTTTCCAAGCCACCCCACCCCTCTACCATCCTCATGTCTCAGCTGAGAGCCATGTGAAGGAAGACAGTAACACGTCACCCTCCCAAAGCACTTTACAGCCTGCGAGTTGCTTTCAAAGCCACTGTTCAATCAACTCTCATGATACTGAGGCCCTCTTCCGATTTTACAGGAGAGGAAAAATTAAAAAAAAAAAAAAAAAACCCAGAAACAAAAACTAAGGCTCAAAGGAATAAGTTTTGTCTCAAGTCACACAATGAGTCAATGAGTAATGGAGCCAGAACTGGGGCTCCCAGCCCAGTGCTCTCTCTCCCTATTTCTTCATGGTTGGGATCCTGCAGGCAAACCAGCAAGGGGGTCTTAAGGACCTTCATCTCCTGAGGGGCTTCCTGAGGCCCTGACCTGAGCTGCTTCCCTTCTCCTGCTCCCTAGGGGCCATCAGTTGGCTCAGCTCTATCTTGGAGTCTCGGAGTCTCATTTGAAATGAATTTTTTTTTTTCCAGGCAATTACTTCCTGCTAATTAGGAGGCAAGACTGCCAGTCCCTGGGCCCTGGGCTGACCCCTTTTCTCAGCTCACAGGGGTGGGGGATTGTTGAGATCCTAGGGAGCAGCACTAGCCACAGAAACTGCCTGGACCAGCCCTATCATTGGAAGGAGGCCAGGAAACTTTTGAGGGCGGGGGGACGGGTGGTAGAGTCAGGTGCTCCAAGGAATGGGAAGAAGGGAGGTGGGGATGCTACAGCTCTGATGTGAGAGAGAGCCAGGGGACAAGAAGCTGGAAGAAGCCTAGACATGCTGGGCAGAGTGAGAGAGAGACCTGGGCTCGGGAGGAGCCGGGGGAGCCAGGAAGATCCAGAGAAACGGGGACACGTCATAGGAAGGGATAAGGAGGCATCTCAGGAAGCAGGGAGACAGAGGAGGAGGGAGAGATTTCCCCTCTGCCGAGGGAGAGAAAGACAGAACCCTGGAAAGTGGTCAAGATGACAGAAGTGGAAAAGGTAGAGGCGGGAGATACCGGGGGACTCCAGGAAGGGGGAAGGAGAGAGGAAGGAGGCATTGCTGAAGGAAAGCCCTGGGGAGAAGGGGAGGAGAGCAGGGGGAGGACGGCTGGAGTGGCCACTCCCAGGGCCCCAAGAAGAAGGGCTCTCTCTATGTCATCGTCCTTGAGCCTCCCCCAATGTCAGTGCCCAGCCAGCCGGGCCTGCCCGCCCTCCTACGCAGCCACAGGTGCGGGCAGGCAGGATGGCAGGCCACCAGCCGGCTCAGGCCCCAGATGCTTCACTCATCCAGGGCAGCCAGCTGACGCTCCTTTCTGCCAACCTGCCGCCCCCCTCCAGCAGGCTAAGCCAGGACCCTCCTGGGTCACAAAGCCCCATGACCAAGGGGCTCCAGGACTGTGTGGCCCAGCCCCTTCACTTTACAGAGGGGAGGATCAAGGCCCTGAGAGGAAACAGAGCTTGTCCAAGGTCACAGAACAAGTGAGCGAGGAGGCCAGATGAAAAAGGCTCAGGGGCTAAGTCTCAGTGGTGGGTCCTGTTCCCTCCTGGGCGAACCAATAACAGGAGACAAGACAGGTCTTGGTTGCCAGCAAGTCAGTCCCTGATCCGTCTAAGCCTTGTGGAGTGTGGGGTGGCAGGCAGAAGGGAGCGAGGGTTGCCAGGGGCTGGAAGGGAAGCAAAGGAAGTCACCATTTATGGAGCCCTGGGTGGGAGGGTTCTGCATGGGTTATAATTGCAGAACATTATTGAGCACTTACTAGGTACAGTGTTCCAGCCACTTAAGACATTACATGCAGATCTCATTTAATCCCCACGATAACCTTATAAAGTATGTATTACTGTTATTCTATTATAGGGAAGAAACGGAGACTCAGGAGGGTTGAGTAACTGGCCAAGTCTGCAGACTAACCAGTGGCATGGTTCTAACTCTGGTGGCTGGCCACTGCTCTGAGGACCCCTGCACCCTGGCATTATCCGAAGATGCTCAGAGCCCTGAATTTGCAAGACCCTAGCCCAGCCCTGGTAGAATCTAGGCCCCAGAGGCCAATTGGGTTACAGTTCTGTGTTGCGGAGGCTTCCAACAGCCCAAAGGAGATCCCAGACTTGACTAAGCTCTGTCTTACAGTGCTGGAGTCCAGGTTCTAGTTCTGGCTCTGCCACTAACAATACTGTGTGACGTTGGGCAGGTCCTTTGCCCTCTCTGGCCTTGGTTCTCCCACCTATATCATCAAAGAGCTGTTATTTAGTCACTAAGTCATGTCTGACCCTTTGTGACCCCATGGACTGTAGCCCCACCCACTCCAGCTCCTCTGTCCATGGTATTTCCCAGGCAAGAATACTGGAGTGGGTTGCCATTTCCTCCTCCATCAAAGGGTAGGACCAGATAATAGAGCTAGTGTGTGTGTGTGTGTGTGTGTGTGTGTTAGTTGCTCAGTCATATCCGACTCTTTTCAACCCCATGGACTGTAGCCCACCAGGCTCCTCTGTCCATTGAATTCTTCAGGCAGAACTGGTATACATGATACTAACTTTGTGACAGACACGGTTCTAGGCAGTGTATGGAGGTTAACTCAGCAGCCCCTCCCAGCCCACTCTGAAGTAAGAGCTATTATTGTCTGTTTTAGAGATGGGAAAATGGGGCAGTGAAAGGTTAAGTAACTTGCCCAAGGCCACACACAGTTCTAATCAATACATGGCCGATCTGGGATTTGGGCCCCATTACTTTTGATCCACAGCCCATGCTCTGCCTGCCACTCTGCATTGTTTCCCTAATGACTCTCTCGGTCCCTGCTTGGTGCCCCAGAGAGATCTGCCTATGTCCCTCGGCCCTGTCACACGCGCCATCACACATCCACATGGGAAGCACACCCGCCATCACGTGTCTGCATAACACAACATGCGTCTGCTCATGTTGCCACACCCACTCCTGTGCTTCCGCCCAGTTTCTGTCTGGAATAGCCGCACACGACCATCCGTGTCAGCAACAACAGGCCAGCTCTGGCAGGCCCACATGAACGCGCATGCACGGCCCCCTTTCTGGGCACTGGCTGACTCGAGGGAGCTGTGTGCCAGGCTTCGGCATATGGCCACGTGGAAGTGACGTGGGCTGCCACACCCCTTCTCCTCTGCGTCTCCCTCCCCCCGCCGTGCCTGGGTGGCTTGCATGTCACATTGCACACCTGCCGCACCCCCATCCACGCTGCCTTCCTCACGCCTCTCCCCTAACAGAAGCAGGCACCTTCTCCAGGAAGGAAGCAGGCACAGGCCCAGCCTGGCTCCCACAGCCCAAAGATGCCAGCCAACCCGGGGGAGGAGAGGGAGAAAGAGCCATCGACCGGAGGCTCTGGGGGCCTGGGGGCTACAGTTCCCATCAGACACTAAGCCCTCCCTTAGGCCTGAGCACAGAGCTGAGCTTCTCAGGACCCTAGAAATGCCAACTCCCCTTTGTCATTGCCAGATATGGGGCCAGCCGGGGAACCAGGGGACGGAAGGTCTGTCCACCACTGCTGAGCAGGACTGTAGCTCCAAGAGGGCTTCTCTGGCCAAGTTACCAGTGCACCCCCCCCCACCCCATCCTTGGTCCCTCCTCTCTCCTCCCCATGCCCAAGCATCTCAGAGTTCTGTGTATTTTTAGGCCTCAGCTGACAGGCTGTGAAATCGCTCCCTTCGCACCTCCCTAACCAGGCGGGGGCTGGAGAGGGAGGAATAGGGTTGTGGCGGGGGGGCACACACACAGCCGATTCATCAGACTCCTCCAGAGCTGGCAGGTGCCAAGTAGGGAGTAAGGGGTGCCTCCTTTTGAGTGAAAGGATCTTTCCACGGCACCCAGAGAGAGGGAGAGAAGATATGGTGGGAAGGAGGCTCCGCCCCGCTCCAGGGGCCTGGGAACAAAGCTTTAGGGGATGCTGAGCACTAAAGCAGGTGCTGGGACACACTTTGGGTCCAGCTCTGCAGCCAGTACCCATCCCAGCCCTCCCTTCTGGGCGATGGACCAAGAGGCAGGCTGGCTCAGATCTAGTGGGATGAGGGCAGTGTGGCGCAGTGGTTAAGACCAGGGCTTGGGAGTGAGGCTGACGTGCAGTTCCATCCCTGCTCTTCTAAGTGACCTGGAGAGAAGTTCCACCTCGCTGGGCCTTAGTTTCCTCATATGTACAACAGCGGTAATGATATCTCCCTCGAGGGGCTGCTGTGAGGACTAGACAAAAGCCGTATGTGTAGAACGAGGTGGTCTGTGGATCCACCGGGCACTGCTGAGAGATCCCCCTTAGGCTTTCCCCTAACAGCAAATCCTCCTCCTTACCATGATCCTTGAGGCAGGAGCCCAGAGTTCGTCCTCTTTGGTACCCACTGGACCCTCCCCTCCAGGGGAACAAACCCCCAGCTAAGGTGGGCAGAAAACATAGACCGTCCCCACCACCTGCTTCCTGCTAGGGGCCACCCATACCCATTGCGCGTGCACACGGACCCAAATGCCAACATGCTCATCTGCTGCCAGTGCCTGGGTGTGAGGGCGTTCGCTCTGGGATGACCCCCTTAGGGAAGTGGGAAGACGTACCCAGGCCCTGCTGTAAATGGGCCCTTGTGCCAGGGGCCGTGGGCATGGAGAGGGGGGCGGCCTGCCTAGTTGCTGTGGAGACAGGCTGGCTCCGGTGGGGCTCTGGAGCTCAGGCCTGGCAGCTGGAGCTTGAGCAGTACGGCTCCTCCAGGGCCAGGCCCTGATGCCCATGGTGGGGGGTTGCAGAACTGATTCTCAGGAGCCTTAACTGTGTTCACTGGGCCCTGGGACTTCGCCATTTGGCTCTACATCTCTTCCCAGGAGACTTCCTCTGATACTCCAGCCCCTTAGGTAAGCCCCTGGGGGTGTACAGCCATGCCCACCTGCACCCACATGCCCACCGTGCCCAAGGGAACAAGACTATTTCCTTGACTGCCCATTACCCACCACAAGCTTTCCAAGGTCAGGGACCCAGACCTCCTGCTACGGGCGCTCTGGACACAGCCCTGTGCAGGTAAGAGATGGTGGAGGGGCTGGGAACAAATACATTAATGGCTGGGGATCCAGCTCCATAGACGGGCCTGCCTCCAGGCTTCCCACCCTCCACACTGCTGCCTTAAAGTTCTTCATAGAGACATGCTTGAAAGCCATCCATAGCCTGCCATTGCCCAAATTAAAAAAAAAAAAAAAAGGTCCAGTTTTCCTATTTCAGAATGCTAGGAGCTTCATCAGCTGGCCCAGCCTGCTGCACCCAAGCCTCGACTCCTGTGCTTAGTTGCTCAGTTGTGTCGGATCCTTTGCGAACCTATGGACTGTAGCCCACTAGGCTCCTCTGTCCAAGGGGATTCTCCAGGCAAGAATACTGAAGTGGGTTGCCATGCACCCCGACTCCTGCTATCGCCCCCAAAGACCTCCGTTCCAGTCCCGCAGGCTTAGACACTTGCTGCTGCCTCGACTGGCAGAGACCTGACACCTCCGGGGCACTGCACATGCTGCCCCATCACGCGGAATGACTCCTCCCTGCCTGCTCACAGGGCAAGCTCTTGTTCTCCCTCCAAAACCCAAAACCCTGGACCCAAGGCTCATGCGCCTGGGTCTGGCAGTGTGGCCGGTCCCAAATCAACTTCTAACTGCAAGTTCCCCCATCCCAGGGTGGTCTGAGGATGGACCAACTAAAGTAGGTTGGGGGCTTAGAAGAGCACCTGGCATCTACTGAACGCTCCACATACATTTTTGCTGTTCTGCAGTAGACGGACCAACACTGCCTCCGTGAAGCCCTCCCCACTACTGGCAGTGGGGTAGGGTGGGGCTGAGGCAGGCCTGTCCTCCTTGGAGCTTCCAGAACCCGCATCCCACATGTCAATCACTCTGTACAGGATAATGTTGATAACAGCTGTCACTGGTTGAGTGTTTACTATGTGCTGGGCTTTCTGTTAAAGATGTTTCCTGCCTTATCTCGCCTCATCCTCTGACTCCATGGGAGGTAAGAACATACCCATTTAACAGGGGAGGAAACTGAGGCCAGGGTGGTGGGGGGACTTGCTCTAGGGACACAGGTGCAAGTGTCTCTACCAGAAGCTGTTTGACCCCAGAGACCTGGCTTAAGCAAGCCACCCCTTGCTGCATGGACGTGAAGTGTGTAGTACATACCAAATGCTCCACAAACAAGAACTTTCTATTATTGTCTTACTGTTATCATCAGGGGAGGGAGCAAGGTCTGTTGGGTGATCTGAGAGGGGTTTCCTTAGGCTGGACCCCCTATAATGCAGGGTGTGTGGGCTCAGTCACTCAGTCCTGTCCAGCTCTTTGCAACCCCATGAACTGTAGCCCCCAGGCTCCTCTGTCTATGGGATTTTCCAGGCAAGGATATGAGAGTGGGTTGCCATAAAGCAGGAAACTCCTATTTTCCTGGAGAAAGAAAGTGAGGGTGAAGAGGAAGCCTCGGACTGCCAGGAGTGGGGGTCGGGATGCCAAGAAGGTATACAGGGAGCCCCAGGATCCGGACCCAGGGGACTTGAGGAACTTGAGGGATGCTGGAGGGAGCGAGTGCCCGTAGGTGTCACAGCGGGCCCAGGTTGGGCAGGGTGGGAGAGGGCCGGCCGTGTGCTGGCGGAGCTGGCCACTGCTCTATGGCACCACTGACACCACCCCGCGGTAACGAGACGGATCCAATTTGTACCCAGGGCCCCGCCGGGAGCAGCTGCTGCGGCAGGGTTTGAAGTAATTTAATTGGACACATTTGCCACACAGCTCCCTCCTCTGCTCCCCTCATGGAGCGCCTCACGCCAGCACCCCTCGAGGCCTCCCACACCCGGCACCACCCCCCAGCCCAGCTGGAAGCAGGGTGCATGCTTCACCAGCCAGCACTGTGAGACCCCCACCTGCTAGGATGGACCCCTTGGCAACTCTCCTCTCTCACTCTGGGGGCTCCTGAGTGCTTGGGAGCCACAGGGCTGGCAGGGGTTCTCAAGTGCGAAGCTATCCCCTTTCTTCAAGGGAACCAGCACCTCCAGCCTGCCTCCTCTGAGGGGCAGAAAGGGTCACCCTTTTTCTCCCCTGGCCAGCTGGAGAACTCCAGCTCCCTCCGCCCCAGGAAGGGCATTGGAGGAGCAGGGCCACTACCAAGATGGGGTGGGGGGCAGCTCTCCTCTGAGAGCTCTGGGAAAGGGTGCACACACACACACACACACACACACACACACATTGAGCCGAAGAAACACATATACACACCCAGTTACACACACACGTTGACAGACTGACTTGCTGTACTGGACCTCCCAGTGTCTGTACACACCAAAGCTCCAACTACCCCCCCCTTCACCCCCCGAACATCCCTGTTGTGCACGCTGCACAGCCAGGTGAGGCCCTGCTCCCAGCAGATGGAGGCCTTGGAGGCAGCCAAGCTGGCAGGTGGGAGGGTGTGGCAGGGGGAAGGCAGGGCCCCTAGAGGGCACAGGCTCCGCCTGGTTGGGTACAGGGCCAGGGGAGCTGCCCTCCCCCAGCACTCTCTGTCACAGCTCCCCACGCACCTCAACACACCTTGCTACAAATCCACTCATTAGCTCCTGTTTACAGCGGGCACGGCGCTTGGATGAGCTATTAGGGCCGTCCAGCTGCCATCCGCACGCACCCAGGTACACACACAGCCCAGCACTTCTGCCCACCAGCCCCGCCCTCCCTTTCCTGGGTGCTGCGGCCCCACACCCGCAGTCACTCGGATCCATCAGTTCCCCAAACCTCCCAGCTCACCGTCCTGGTCAGCTCCCAGCCCAGCCCCGCAGGTGATACACTTCTGCCAGGGGACCCCCTCCAGGCAGATGCTGCAGAGCCTCCCGGGGCAGGTCCGACGCGTCAGCCCACCTTCCGACCAGCTGGGTCCAGAGTTCCAGGCACAGGCTCTGGGCGCCATCCAGCCCCTTCCACAGGTCCCATTTTGTCTGCCAACTCCGTTCCAACCCTTGGGGAATTCTGCTGGGTGAGACGAAGCCCTGCCCTCTCGACACGAGCTGGACAGGGCCCAGCAAGGCTGCCCCCACCGCCCGGAAGGTCAGGGACGTCCATGTCCATGGAACTGGCACGGTCCACCTGGTACCACTGGCTGGGGTTCCCTGGCAAGGCGGGCGGGCAGGCACCCGGGCTAGGTCTGGCACAGGCTGGCTCCGGCATCAGGCCAGACCAGTGACCGCCCCAACAGAGAGTGCTGACCTTACGGTGGCATGTGCCACCTGCCGGGCATGCCCAGGGGACAGGATGCTGGCTTCATGCAAGGCCGCTCGGGGCCACCTGAGAGGCCTCAGTGCCTTTGGGGAGCCTGTGCGGCAGACTCCTCTTCCAGCCAAGAGTCCTCTGCTCAGGACTGGGCCTCCCTCCCCTAACCCCCATTCCCCACACCCTCCTCAAGGCCCCCCTCACCATGCCTCTCTCTGCTGTTCCCGCCTAACTCCCCTGGGGGAAGCAGCTATTGAAAATGGTCCATCGGATTCAATAAGAATTCAAAGTCCCTGAGAGAATAGGCGGTGGGTGGGCGGGTGGGGGGCGGAGGAGTGGGAAGGGGGGACCGCCCACTCCTCCTCTGCCTGTCCCTCAGGCAGGCTGGAGCAGGCAGAAGGGAACAGTCCTCCATTGTCACCAATGTCACCCCACGCTGCCTTCACTGTCCCTTGGGCCTGAGCTTGGGATCAGCCGGGCCCTAGCTGCCTGGGGCCTGTCTTTGCCCACCTGTTCCTCTGCCTTCCACTGTCCCTCACTTGTCACCTGCTGGCCTATGGGTTCCCACGCTGGTCCAGCCTGCTTGAGCCCTTCTTCCCGAACCAGGAGGGGCTATGAGGTTCTCTTCCCCTCCACCATCCCCTGGACCTGAGTCCCCCAGCCTGTTAGTCAAGCTGTCCCCACAAGGCCACTGAACAGCAGGACCCAAGGCCAAGGTGGAGGTGAGGCGGGGAGTGGTTCTGTCTTCCTGGAAATGCTACAGCCTGGGGGCCCTGGTTACCTTGACCCAAGCCCCACAGAAGTCATACATCCAGCCATGCCCTTAGACCGGCCATTGCCTGTCAGTGCGGTCCTGTGATCAGTTCGAGACTCTGACTCAAGCCGGGGAGGCAGGCCTGGGAGGTCTGGGCGGTGCAGGTGGGGTGGGTGGTGGGGTGGGAGGGGAGAGTTTGTCCGGGAAACGATCGCACACCCCGGCCCCCGGCCCTAACCTTGATGGCCCTCACAGTGTATAGCCCCGATCTGCCCTTTCGGCCAGGCCCTGATTCTTGTCCCACACACCAGCCAGCAGCCTCTGTCCCTCACTTGTGCCCATGGGTGGAGGGCTGGTCTTGAGGTTGAGAGAGAAGACCTGCTATGCCAAGGCCCCCTGGCCCATGGGGTATCCCCCACACTGCCTAGGAATGACGTACCTGGCAGAGCTGCTTTTGGGGGGGAGCAGAGTCTGCTAGCAGGTGGACAGACAGAGGAGACTTTAAGTACCACTGTCCCCAAGGACAAGTTCAGAGAGGGCTGGGGCCAGGGCTGGCAGCCCTCAGGACCTGAACTCTCTCCCAGAGCAACCGCACCAGCCCAGGCTTTCCTTCTCTGGCCTTGCTCACTGGCTCACCGCAAGGTCACCTCTCCCTGCCTCCCTCTCTGCTGCCGTCCTGCCTACCCACTGCAACGCTGACCCCTGTGGGCCAGCCGAGGCCCTGCCCTGCCAGGGGACAGGGACACAGAGCGGCCAGGCCAGCCCAGCTTCGGGATGAACAGAAGATGGAAGCCGAGGGGCAGGAGAGGGCTGTCTGTCTACAGGAGGGTGGAGGAGAGGTTGCAGGCCCGGCTGAGGGGAGGCAGGGCAGAGTTTGGAGCAGGAGTGATGGAGGTGTGGAGTGGGGGACTGGTCTTCCTTCTTCACTGGGCTCGGGCTTTGCCCCACAGTCTGTTGCTTTGGCCAAGGAAGAGAATTCAGATCCGGAAGAGAATGGCCTGAGGGCCAGGGGCCCACCCAGAGCTTGCCTGTCCCCTGTTGGGGTAAGTATCTTAGTAGTAGGCTGAGTCCTGTGGGGACTTGCAGCAGAGGGCATGGGTTACAGGAAACAGTACCACAGGGACCTTCTGGAACTAGCCTGGGTTATGGGGGAGCAGGAAAGGACAGGAGACGAAGATCTTTTTTTGAAAGGATTGGGCCGCAGGTGTTCCAGGCAGTGGAATGAAGTGATGAGGATATAAAAGGTCCACTGGCCTTTGGGGGACCAGAGGGATGGGCCTGAATCACACAGGAATTCATTGGCGTATCTTACTCCCACCCAGTGCCATCCTTGGGGGACACAGACCCTGCCTAGGGGAGCAGAGTCCGGGGAGCCTGGGGTGAGCTGGGGAAGGGGGAAAGCCTGGCCTGGAGCTATAGGGATGAGAGGAGGTGGGCAGGGATGCCATGGGGTGCAGAGTCCAGACTGAGGTCCCTGGCCCCTCAGAGATCCCCAGAGATCCAGGATCAAAAGCAAATTCTGCACTCTGCAGCCTGTTTTTGACCCCATCCAGCCCACTGCCCACCTCAGACAGAAGTAGACCAGTCGTAAGTAAGGCCAGTCTGTTTCCATCAGAATTGGCCCTGGACTGGTGGGTCCTGCAACTGGAGTGGGCAAGACAGGTCTCCGGCCCAGACAGGGAGGCCCATTCAAGGAGGAGAAGGAAAAGTTGAGGGGCTGCCAGCAGGCCAGGGGGCAGCACTGGGCTCCAGGCCCTCTGCCCAGAAGATGCCAAACACATCAAGTTGGCTTCTGTGGAGAGGGCAGAGGTGCTTGGGGTTGTGGTGATGTAATTGTGCCCAGGCGTGGAGGAAAGAGGAGGGAAGGAGAGGGGACAAGGGCAGGGCCCAGGCCACTGGCCTAACAGGAGGCTGCTAGCCTGGCAGGGCGAAGGGAGTGTTCTCACTGCATCCCCCTTTCCATCTTCACACCCCAGGGCTGGTCTCTGCACTGAGCTCTTGGCTTCTGAGAGGGTGATCCAAGCAATAGGATGCCTCTGTCCTTGGTCCCAGTGTTGGAAGCTGGCAGCCCACTTGGGGGAAGATGCCCAGGTGGGTGATCTGGGTCCCAAGAGATGAAGGGAGGGGTCTCCAAAGGCAATGTCCCTTCTGCCATCACCTAGAGGACATTCACAGGTGGCCATGAGGCTGCAGAGTGGGAGACTGAGTCCTCTTTCACGCATATATGCAAGCACAGAATGAGTACAATGCCTGGCACCCAGGAGGTCCTCCTGGGTGGGCTCGAGCTGCTATGACTCGATGAGGGTGAAGACAGACGCGGGGACAGGCTGAGCCTGCCCCTAAAGGGAAAGAGCAAATGTGGGGCTGGGGCAAGAGCGGGCAAGGCAGGCACCACGGGAGTGACCTCAAAAGCCTTGGGGCTCTAGGCCCCTTCTGCAGAGGGCCTCAGAGCTGTCCCTCCCCCCACCCAGGGCCCCCAGACCCCAGAGGTTAGCGTCGATAAGCCTAGAGGCTCTTGGTCTGGGAGCAAGTCCTCGGGCTTGGGTGTCAGGCTTTCAGCATCGGAGAGAAATCCAGAAGCAGAGACCCTGCTGCCAGGACTGGCAGACTGGGGGTGCTGGGCCTGGGGTGGGGCACCCCAGGTGGGAGTTAAGACTGAGCCTGGGCAGGAGCGGCAGGGGACCTGCCTACAGGTGGGCACTGTGTGAGGAGGCGTCATCAGGAGCCAAGGAGGAAATGGCAGAGCTATTTCCCGAGAAAGGTGGAAAGATTCCTGCTTCCAGGACGCCTAGCAGACGTGGGCTTTCAGGCCACTCCCCGCTTGGGCTCCGCAGAAATGCAAAGGAGCACGGCCCCTCCCCCTCCCACCCCCGACAGGACAGGAGTGAGTTTGGGGTTCTTTGCTTCCCCCCTCCCCAAGGCCAGGAGAACATTCCCCTGGTACCCCTATTCTCACCAGTCTCTGCTCTCTTTCCCTTCAGGTACTTCTGCCTCCTTCCTCACCGTTCCTGGGGTTCACCGCCCTCCAGAAGCCCCCCTCCCCTGCGGCTGCACCAGATTTCCACTCGCACCCTGGCACCCTCTCGGTTCACAGTTGTCACGGCCGATGTCACTCCGCTTCCCGGTGCCCACAACCTTGGCCGAAAGCTGCCCGGGATCCTTGTCCTGGGGTCCCCTAGCACTGGTACCCCGGAGGTACCAGTGCTAGGGGACCCAGGGGTGTCTCTGAGGGCACTGCGGGGGCGGCAGCTCCCCGCTCCGCCACACACGTTGTCCTTGGGCTACGCGGGGTGGGGGGGGAGGTCCTTGTGGGGACACTGCGAAGCCGGCGCCGGGCATCAAGCTTGGCAGTGCCCGGACTGACTGCGGGGGGCCGGGGTCTGAGCTGCTGCCGCTCCAGCCCGTGCCCCCGGGGCTGGGGTGACCCTGTGTAAGGGGAATCCGTGCGGCTCGGTTGGACAGCAGCCCCCGGCTGGGGCTCCGAGACGGCGCCTGGCGCTGCCGCCGTCCTGCCCGCCGGTGCGGGGCGCCCCAGACCGCGCGGGGCCGCGCTTACCTGGGCTGGCCGCCTCCGGGTCCCGGTACATGGTCCCCTCGTCGCCGGCTCCCTCCGGGCTCTTCAGAGCCGCCCGCGGCCGCGCTTTGCTCGGCCGCCGCTGCAGGGCATGAGGCCGGGCGACCCCCGGGGGCGGGTCCGAGGGCGGGGGCCGTGCGGGCTGCACCTAGCCGCGGAGCCGGGGAGCGGGGGCCGCCCGCCAGCCCTCCCGCCCGCCCGCCGAGCACGCTGCCGCCGCCGCCGCCGCCGAGCCGCGCCGAGCCTCCTCCCTCCGGCCTGCGCGCCGCGTGTGCGCGCCGGAGCGTGTGTGAGTGTGTACGAGGCGGTGTGTATGTGTGTGTGTGAGCGCGTGTGTGAGCGCGCCCGGGACACCGCCGGCGCCGCCCGCCCGCCGCCGAGCGCCGCGGCCACCGCCACCGCCTGGCGTCCGCCGGTGCCCGCTGCCGGCCGCGAACCGTACTGCAGCCCGCGCCCGCCGCCGCCCGGAGCCGCCCCGAGGGCACTGCCGCCGCCCCGCGCCCCGCCCGCCTACAGCCCCCGCGGGGAGGGCACGGAGCCCGCGGGCGGGGCTCTTCGGGCCTGCGGGTCCCACCGCATTGGGCGCCCCAGCCGGCCGGTGCGCCCCAGATGGCAGCGGCTTCGAACCCGGCAGGGCGGCGAGGCCGGCCACCTCCTCCGAGGTGCCCTTTGACTCCGTTCCAAAAGGCGTGTAGATCCGCTCCGCGTTTTCCACTCGGTGGCGGCTGAAGGGCGTCAGCTCGGGACTCGACAGCGCGGCGGTCCCGGGAAGGGAAGCTGGTGTGTGCAAAAACCAGGAGTGGATTTTTGCCAACGCTGAGCTGGGTCCACCACGTTGGCCATGCCCACAGCTTGCGCACAGCTGCAACCGAAAGGTCTAACATCTCGACCCTCAGTGAGGGACTAGGTCTAGTGACCCTCCCCACTTAACCCAGCCACACAGTAGAAGGAAACAGACGTTTCAACCTCTGTCCCTCTTTCCCTCGCACCTTGTTTTCCTTGACCCCAGCCCTTCAGTGAGTAAGAAGGAAGAGCCTCCTTCCCCGCCCAACCCTGGGGCTCACTTGGCCTTCTCTGCCTCTGTCAGCTCAACACAGTCCAAGTTAGGTGAACCCTAATTCTCCTCTCTCTACAGAATTGGAACTGTTTGATTCTGGGGCAGGGAGGAAAAGCGGCCATCTCCCAAGTTTCAGGTCCAGAAATGCCTCCTGCACATACCTACACATCTAATCGATGACACCACCTCCTCCACAGCACTCCCCACCTCCTCAACACACACATACACACACGTAGGCACACAAATGCACTCCTACACAAGGAGATACAGACAGCGAAGCGTCAAACAATACAGGGCCTGCCCCTACCCTGAACAGAAGGGGATATCCCAGGGACTGCCGCAGCATAATCCCCTCCCCTCCACTGAGAATGCAGTCAGCAGGGAAATCAGGCTTTCCAGAGTCAAGAATTCCTACTGTCACCTCGAGAAATGGACTTTATACTGCACAGCTCACACCCAGCCACACCTCCACCTTCCCACAGAGCAGCAGGCAGCCAGCACCCCAGGGACAAGCTTCCATCTCCCAGCACACTCACTCACACACATACACCATCTCCGTGAACTCACATGGAGCCACATGAACACACACACACATTCACCTCCACCCACAGCTTTTCTGGTTGAGAAACAGACAAGGAAATTCCCCCAAGCAAACCTCCATGAAGATTGTTCCGGTTGAGAACAGATTTCCTTGGATTGAATGTTCTAATTAAAAATGGAAGGGGGGAAAAAGGCATCTGTAGGTTCTAGCCCATAATTACTGTGGCCAGAAATTTCAGCTCCTCCACCGCTGGTCAAGGGCCATTGTGTTTTGCACACTCTGCAGCCAGTCAAGTCACATTCATGGCCAAAAATTCAGGTACTCTCCACATACCCCTTTTTCGCACACCCCAGAAAGCCAAACCAACAGGCTGGGATTCCAGGGTCTGTAGGCTTGCCTTATTCCCATCCCCACCCCCAGCTGCCTCTCACACTGCCTGTGTTAGTTGCTCAGTCATGTCTGACTCTTTGGGACCCCAGGGACTCCAGAGTCCTCTGATGCTCCTCTGTGCATGGGATTCTCCAGGCAAGAACACTAGAGTGGGAAGCCATTCTCTTCTCCAGGGGACCTTGCTGACCCAGGGATCGAACCCCGGTCTCCTGCCTTGCAGGCAGACTCTTTACTGTCTGAGCCATTTGGAAGCCCAGTGCCCTGGTGAAGAGCAAGTCGTGCACCCCTCTCCACACCCACCATTTCCATCCCTTTGCCCATACCCCCGTCATGAATGGATACCGAACAAAAAAAACTCCCGGTTCAGGAATCTCCCAAATCCATCAACCTGAAAATCCAGAAATGGTACAGAATTCATCACTGTGACTCACTAGGTCTTTATAAGCATCTAGAATCATGGAGTGCTTCAAAGTTGGTGGAAAGGACCTCTGAGAGATGACCCAGGCCACCCTTCAGGTGACAAATGGGGAAAATGAGGCCTTGAGGGAAAGCTAGAGGTCCAGAGCTAAAGCCCAGGGAGCTGGTGAGAGAACCAGGAGTAGAACCCTTGGTTCTGACTCCCAGCCTTGTGCCAACCACTGTGAGATTTATGAGAAGACCCAGTGCTTGCTCCTACCCAAGAGCTTATAGCTTATCCCTTACAAAACTAAAAACTTCAATCTCATTCCCTGCCAGCAGGTATTAGACAAGCGTTGTTCCAGAATGTCAGAGCTGGACAGTCCCTTGGACATACTGGATAAACCCCATGAGATATCATGTGGAATCCATGGCTCTGGGGGCATTGGAAACCTCAGGGTTTTTATTTCCTGCTTGACACAGGAAAAGCTCTAAAGAAACTCTTTCACTGGGCCTCAATCACTCTGTCTAGGGGATGCAGAGTCATCGGAAAGAGGAAAGAATATAGATATATGTGGCTCTGCCATTCATGGCTGTGTGACCTTGGGCAGACTACTTGACACCTCTGGGCCTCAGTTTCCTCATCTGTACAATGGAAAGAATAATGTCCACTTCCTTCAACTATTATAAAGATTAAATGAGATGGTAAATTAGAGCATGTAAAATGATACTGGGAGCATAGCACTTAGTCTTGATTGATTCTGAATACCGTTTGCTTATCCTTAACAGGGATACCACATACTCCCCATTCCCATGCTTTGCCTGTCAGGGAAGTTCTTCCAGATGTCTAACCTTGAACCATTCTCCTGCTTGTGAAAGCTATCCTCTCCTACTGGAGCATCACTGAAAGCCAAGCCAACTGTGAGTGCCTGTCTTTTGAGCACTCCCCGAGGGGCTGGGCACAAGCAAGAAATGAAGCCTGGGGGAGTGAGCAGTTTCTCTGAGAAAGGAGATCAGAGAATGTGAATCACCCCTGGTCCCTCGCAGGTGGTGAGGGTCTGGGAATTTTGCCTCCCCCCTTCCCATCTCTCTCTCGTTCTCTGATGCTGCTGGCCCCTGTGTCCTGGGCTCCATGACGTGGCAGGAAATGCTGACAGCACCAGGTTCTCCAAGGACTGGTGCGGTGCTTGCTGTGGACCCCTCAGGCTTGTTTCTGATATGATGCTGTCATCAGAGCCCAGGTGTCCTGGGTCAGCTTCAGGAGGGATGGGGAGAAGGGAGGGACGTTCTGTCCCCACAGGAGCAGATGCCAGGCCTGCACTCTCCTAAACAGGGCCCCTGAGGCCGCCTCACTCTGTTGCTAGGTCACGGCTGGAGGCAGGGCTCCTGGGTTCCCCTGGCCTCCACCTGGCATGGTCTCCAATGCCGCTGTCTCCCCACAGCTCCTGTCCCCCACTACCCCACCCTCCTGGCCATAGGCTGAATTATTAATAAAATGCTGAGGAAGCCGTTTGTGCAGCTCACGTGACAGAACAAACACACCTCTCTCCTCACCACCATCCATGTAGCAAGAGACTCAGGCTGAGCACCACTCCCGATTCAGGAGGGGCAGGCTCCAAGAAGCAGCTGTGCAGGACAATGGCTGAGCCTCCGGATGTGCCAGGCCAGGAGTGACTTGTTCCGCCACCTTGTCTACCATCCCTGCAGATATACCCTCCCCAGGCTTCCCTTTCCTCATTTACAGAACACAAAAGTCTGGAGTAGGTATAACTTTAACAGATGCCATCTCCCCAGAAACAACGCAACAGCAAACTCCTAGAAGGCAGCTGCAGCCCCCTCTCTGCCTACCTCATCACAATGGAGACCCCACACCTGTCTACCCAGAGCCCACGCTTGTCAGTCTTCTGCTGGGTCCTTCTTTGGATACCTGACAATAAAGAGGCAATGTCTGGCCCGCAGCATCCTGGGAAGAATCTGAGACTCAAATTCTGGTCCTGCCTCTGCCACTATCTAGGTGTTTGGCCTTGGCCAGTTACTTGACACCTCTGGGCCTCAGTTTTCTCACCCATAAAATAGGGCTAGTAGTTGTACCACATAGGTCTGTGAGAAAACACTGGGGAGATGGCAACACAAGGGCTAGGTGTCTTTCTTGCTTCCCTGGGGTGATCCCAAGCACCAAAGACATTACTCCAAGCTGACCTCCAATAGCCCTGGGGCTCCATTCCACACCTTTGGGTCATGTCATAGGGTCAGAAACTCTCTTTGCAGAAACCTCTTCCCCACTCCCAACCCCACCCACATCCTTTCTCCCTGTAACCTCCTCCGTATCCAGATTCTGGCTTTGGATCTCTCTCTCCATGGTCACCCTGACACCCTTGAGGGTTGGTTCAGTCACTCAAACCACCTGTCACCCCAAAAGATGAAAGCTAGTGCCCTTTGTCCTTGCCAGTCCCTGCTTGCCACAGCTTCAGCCAGAATCTTGGCCTTTGGCCTCTGTTTTGAGACACCCTTACGCTAGTCTCAGACAACTCTGGGCCCCTGAGACAAAACCACAGGGGACTAGTGAGATGCCCGTGTTAGGGTGCACTGTGGCAGCACCTTGGCTTGCCAATTATAAGCTGAGTGACCGGAGGTATGTGATTCGATCTTTCTGAGCCTCAGTTTACCAGTCTGTACCACAAGGATGTTGATTTTTTGGCTTGATTTGGCCTTGGACTCCTTTGGGAATCTAATGAACATCTCTTCCCCAGGAAAATGCATATTCAAATACAGACACAACATTCTGTCCATAAGTGGCGGTGGGGGGGGCGGGGGGGGGATCCTATAGGTTCCTGATAAAAATCCTTGAGCTGGAGGTTTACAAGGTGGCCTCCAGCTCTGACAGTCTGAGCCCAGTTCTCTGCTCAATTCATCCTCCTGACAGGGATTCCTGGGTCATGCTGGGGGTGGGCTAGTGGTCTAGCCCCACCGTTTCTCCCTTCTGCCTCAGTGGCCCCCTCCCCCCAGCACTCGGTGTGGCTGGAGCCAGTTTGCTGGCAGCTCAGACTAACATTTCAGTATCTCTTGGAGTCTAGTGAACAGGCTCCACCTGCCTTTCAAGGTATTTAAAGGTTCTTTGACCAAATGCTTTTTGATCCTCCGCTGATGGGAACCAAGCAGCAGCTCTTTCACCAACGGCCCCCCTCCCATATATTAGTGACTAAGAGTTCTTTTGATATTGCAGAATCCTTCTGTGGTTTGTTCAAAGCCCTGGCCCTTGCGGCCACCTCCCCCAGAGACCCAAGCCGGTCAGCTCCTGCCGCCACCGCCCACCCCCAGCGGTGGCCTAGTTAATGGGAGCCTCTCAGCGCTAGACGGCTTGGCCTGCAGTGGCGGGACCCCAGTTCCCGAGCCCAGCTCATAGAAGGTCCAGTTCAGCCAAGCCCCGCTCCCCGCAGGCAGCCCCCCACCCTCCGTCCCCGTCCCCCTCCCCCAAGCCTGGTGCAGAGAGGATGGGATCGGAGTAAATATCCCCCAGACTCCGGCGGAACATGCCTCTTCTTCCCTCTCTAATGAGGCTGCATAGACGGGCATGCGGCCCCCGGGATCGATTAACCTGTTTCCAGGGTCCAGTAAAAGATCCCTTAGTCTGAGAAGGGGAAAACGAGGATTTCAAAAGTCTCGGGTACAGGTCTCGGTCTGTGAGGGGACAGGAGCCGGCACCCACCGACTCAAGACCTTCGCCCCTTCCGCAAGCCCCCAGCACAGCCCGTGCCACTCGCCCCTCCGCGCTCCCGTTCCGCCAGGGCGGCACAGAAGGCGCGCCTCGGGTGGGCCCCTGCGGCAAAATCCGCGGGGGGCGGGGGACGAGGCATGGGGGTCGAGGCCGCCAGCCCCTCGCGACGGGCGACTCCACCCAGCGCCGCTGTCCTTCTAGTCAACTTGGACCGACCCACCTACAGTGCCCGCAGCCGAGTCTGGGGCCGGGCGGGGGCCGAGGCGGGGACGCGCGTGCGCGGAGGGGGCGCCGCGGAGCCCGCGTGAGCTGGTGAATTACCGCGTACGTCCACGTCTGCCCCGGAGGAGGAGGCGCCGCAGGCGCAGGGGCCCCCAGGGACTGAGGCCCCCCCATCCCCGCGCCCCATCTGGAATTGAAGACTTTAGTGGGGTGGGGTCCCCGTGGGGTCCCCTTTCTCAGCAGGTGAAAGGGTTATCCGCGCACAGAGAGCTGTGACTCTGCCCCAGTTCCACGAAACCCGACTCTGCACTTGGGAGGGTCACGGGAAGCGGGGGGGGGGGGGGTGCGGCTAGCACTCCGGGAGCTGGGCGAGTTCAGGTTGCCAGGCCCCCTTCCTCGCTAAGGGCTCTGGGGGCTCCTGGGCTCCTTGGCCTGGCTAGACCGAGCGCCAGAATCCAATCCCAGCCCTGTAATAATCATAATAGCAGCGGCCACCATTTATTGAGCTCTGAGGGCTTGCCAGGCCCAAGTGCCAAGTGCATAACGCACATTATCCTTCTTAATAGTCGCAGCAGCCCGATGAAGGAAGTCCTGTTGTGATCCCCTCGGGAAGGTGAAGAAAAGGCTGAAGATCACAGGGGCTGTGGCTCGTCTGAGGTCACACAGCCTGGAAGGGTGGGGGAAGGGGCAGTCCCCCTGCCGCACCTCCCCGGTTCTGACCATTTCTAGAACCCAATCGCTGGCTTGACTGCCTTTCACCTGGGAGCATTCCGGGGACTGGGCAGGCACAAGGGCCCCTCTGGGCCGCCCCCCCACACACACACACCGCTTGAGAAGTGAAAGGGGTAGCACTGGAAAAGAGGGAGAAGATAGGGGAACCACCCCCACCTCTCTGGAAACTCCGTTTCTTCCTGGATCCCCTGTCTTTCTGCTCCTCTCCCCCAACAACTGTGAGAATTCTCCAAGACTCTGTCCTCAGTCCCATTTCTTTCTCACCCCACACTCTGTCTTGCATGAGCTCATCCACTCCCAGGGCCTCAGCTTTTGCTTTAGCCCAACTCCCAACTCTCGTCTCCAGGACCCTGACCTCCCTCCCAAGCTGGCATCTGCCTTCTTAATGAAGCGTCTCCACCCTGGTGGAATGAACGCGTCATCTCCTTGGGAAGCAGTCCTTCCTTCCCTCCCAGGATCACGCCATACCTGTTAAGACCTCATCACTCTCCCAGACTCCAGATGGGTGCCCCAGAGCCCCTCCTGCTCTGCCCGCCCCCCCCATCTAATGGGTTTCCAGATCCTTTAGATCCTTCCTCTGAGGAGCCTCTCACACCTTCACTGCAAACTTGGCAGCTGCCTCCCTCTGTTAGACACTCTAACACTGGCCCCAACACACTCTGATCTCTGGCCCGAAGTACTCTTGATGGCTCCCCATTGTCGGTGGAGTCAGGAATGGGCAACTTGGCCTGACCTAGAGTACCACCCCTACCCCCCACCACTCCTAGTCAGAGGACCTTGTCCTTCTTGTCTTGCCCAATGCCCTACCTTCAGCTAAAAGCTGTTCCTGAGTTTCTGCCAGGTGTTTCCACTCTTAAAGACACATCTCAAATTTTGCTTCCTCCAAGGAGTCATCCCTGATTCTCCCAGGTGATTCTCCTCCTCTGTAGGCCCATGGTACTTCTTTATCACTACTCCGATGTATTTGTACATCTCTCCAGTCCTGCTCTCTGCCTAACTCCCCCATCCATGCCATGGATCGGGAGCTCTTTAAAGGCAAGGATAGCCCCTTCCTATCCATCCTCATCTTCCTTTCTTTGTTTTTTAAATTGATCCATTCAGCAAACATTGTGCTACTATGTGCTAGTGACTGCATAGTCACAATCCCTCTCTGAGCTCATCCCCTGGGTAACTGGCATACAGTGGGACAAGTACACTAATGGAAGAATTCCCTGGGCAAACGTGTCTCCAGGCTCCCGAATGCCAGGCCCCGGCCTGAACAGTATTCAAGAAAGTAAGCTCGAATAAGACCAAGTCCGCACTCCAGGATTGTTGATCTATAGAAACAGGATGACATGCACACAGATGCAGGTATGAACAAAGTGCTCTGAGACCACGGAGAACAGAACAGTGACTTTGCCCTGGGCAAATCCAGAAGCTTGTCAAATACCCAGTCTTTGCACCAAGTTGGGACCATTTACATCTTTGCTGTATTAAATTGGATGGGAGAAGAAAGGGGAAATAATAGAGACTGAAGAAGAAAAGAAAGGTTAGGGAAGGGAGGGCAATGACTGAGCATTTTCACAACATCTGCATGGAGTGGCCCTGCCACACATCCCAGTGGGATGTCTCGTGGACAAATTAGATCATGGATGTGTGGCGTTCTGAACTCTCAGGAAGAAACGAGTTGTATATATATTTCGATGACTTTATTAGTCTGTCCCTGTCGGCAGGGCAAGTTCTTCTCTCCAGGAAGCCTCAGTTTCCCCCTGGGAAAACCAAATGTACCCGCTGATAGCTTGCATCTCTTTCTGGGCCTCAGTTTCCCCATCTGCAAGGTGAGGATGTGAGATGAGCGAGTTTCCTCCTCCAAGGAGCTGCTGCTGCCGGGGACAGCTGGGGCTGACCAGGAGATGCCCTCCGTCCTCCTGTCTGGCACACCCTGGAGTCCCCATGATGACAGAAAGGCCACTCCCTGCCCTGTTTCTCTTTCTGGTCAAACAAGGCTAAGCAGAAAGTGAGGCAAGTGTGGACTTCTTTACCAGAGACCGGAAGTTCTGTAAATTTGGAGGCACTGGCTTCAGGCTTCTGTTCTGATAAAGGCCCCCTGGTGGGCCCCTCCCTGCCAACCCAGGTCCAAGGTCTGGATTCCTCTGCAGAAACCCTATCCTTCTCCAAACCCCCACGGGCTGCCTCCTCTATGGCAGGAAGTGTTAGGGTACAAGATACCCCAGTGAAAAGGGATGGAGGCTGGATCTGGAGGAGAGAGCTGGTTCTAGAAACCTCCTTTCCCCTGTGAAGTGTGATCCCATTCCCTGGGCTTGGCTGACTTGTTATCCCATCCAACTCTGTAAATCAGACACCTCAGCCGTGTTCCTGTGTACCTCCCCTGTCTTCCTCACTTGCCACAATGACTTGGTGGCAAGGCCTGGCCTTTCTGCCTTCCTGGCTACCTCCCAAGCTTCTCCTAGACTCCCCTTTCCCTGCCTGTTGCTCATCCACTACCCTGGCCAGGGTCCTCTCGCCTCTCACCAGCTTCTTCTCTGGGTCTCCTCCTCTGCCTCCAGCTGGCTCCCCTCCCACCCACCATCCATGATCATCACAGCACAAATGTGACCATGTCACTCTTCAGCTCAAATCCCTTTCATGAATTCCCATTCCTCTTGGGGAAAAGCTCCCTCCCTGCTGGCAGGCTGGGCCTTTCCTGAACTAATGAGAGATGAAGTGTTCTTTGAGAGGGTTCTGAGTAATGGATAGTGTGGGGGGCAGGGTCAGGGCGCATTGCAGAGAAAGCAAAAGGCAAATGTAAAGGTGGGAGGGGGGATGAGCCTGGTGGGGAAAAATTCTGAAACCTACTTGAAGTGGGTGTTCAGGGGACATTAGACACTCCTCCAGTGTGCCAGCCCTCTCCTCCTGCTGAGTGGACAACAGTGACCAAACAGGGAGCCCCCTGGGGGGCTGGCATCTAGCAAGCAATCAGCAGTAAGCAGAGGAAGTAAATGTCATAGTATTAGGTGTGTTAGGGAAGAAAGGAAGGGTCTGGAGAAGTAAAGGTGATCTGGAATACTAGGGACAGACTCCAGTCTTAAGACAGGGTAATCAGGGACTTCCCTGGTGGCCCAGTGGTAAAGACTCCACCTTGCAATACAGGGGACACAGGTTCAATCCCTGGTTGGGGAACTATTTTAAGATCCCACATGCTGTGGAGCAACTAAGCCCAGGTGCCACAACTACTGAACCTGTGTGCCACAACAGAGAAAACTCACGTGATGCAACAAAGATCCTGGACACTGCAACTAAGACTCGAGGTGGCCAAATAAATAAATAAATGTACGAAAAAAAATTCAGAGTGGTCAGGGCCGGCCTTGTTGACAAGGTGGCATCTGAGCAAAGACTTGAGGGAGGTGAGAGATTCAGACCTGTGGCTGTCTCGGTAAGCATGAACCAGGGATCGCAAACAGCAAGTGCAAAGGCCCCGGGGTGGGACAGTGCCTGGAGGGTTTGCCAGGAGCAAAATGAGTGAGGGAGAGAGGAATAGCAGAGGGGGTCAGGAGAGGAAGCAGGAGTGGGGAGTGAGGGCCATCTTGAGAACTTTGGGAGATGGGAAGCTTCTGCAGAGTTGGATGAAGGACATGAGCTGACTTACACTGTAAAAGAATCGTTCTGGCTATGTGTTAGGGAGCAGGGGCAGGGAGACCAGGAAGGAGGTTGTTGGAATAATCCAGGCAAGCAATGAGGCAGCTCAGATCAGGGTAGCTGCCATGGAGGTGGGGGTGTGAGTGGGGGGAAGTGATTGGATTCTGGATCTATTTTGAAGGCAGAACTAACGGGATTTCCTGATGGATTGGATGTGGGTTGCAACAAAAAGGGAACAGGCCACATTACTCCCAAGGTTTTGGCCTGAGCAGTGGAAGGAGGGGCTTGCCATCCACCGGAATGAGAAATCTGTGTTACAACAAACCCTCTTTCTCAGCCTTTTAAAAAATTATCATCCACCCCAAGAAATCTTGTAGACTCTTCTCCTATAATCACCCCCTCCATATGAAATTGTAGTTCCACAGCTGTGATGTAAATATGTTTATGTACTTTGGCCCTTTGGAGAATCAAACCACTGCAATATTTAAGAGTTTTTGTTTCCCTCCCAAACGAATTTCCCCCTCCTTGGGGGAGATGGCACCCCCCATGGAGAATGTGTTAGAGCAAGTTGGGTGACTCAAACCCTCACCCTAACCCTAACTGCAAGGACTGGGAGAAGAGAAAGAACCAGCAGAGGAGACCAAGGAGGCATAGTCAGAGAAGCTGGAAAAGAAACAGGGGAGCACAACAGCAGGGGGAGGGCTGCCCAACTGTCCAGTACTGTGGGAAGGGCCAGTGTGGCCACAGTGAGCTGGCTGCTGGGTTTAGCCACGCAGAGACCATTGGGCAGGAGCACTTCCCGTAGAGTGATGGGCGGGGAGGCCAGACTGGGGTGACTTTGAGCGAAGCAGGAGGAGAGATGTGGATGACAACAGATACAATCAACTCTGAGCAGTTCCCCTGGAGAGGGGAGCAGGGGAGTGACAGTAGCTGGTGGGGGGTGGGGATCCGGGGAGTAGGATCAAGATGGCAGGAAAACAGTTTGTTCATCGAAGGGTGGAAAGGATCTGATGGTGAGGGTAAAGCTGATGATGCAGGAGGGGCGGAGAATGAGCTTGCGGAGTGGGGAGGCTTGCTGGAGCGGTGTCCTTGGGCAGAGCAGAGCTCGGGGGGCTCCGCGTGGCGCAGGGAGCATGGGTAGTTGAGTCTCCTAGGACGAGGCAGGGCGCGTGGGTGCAGATGCTGGAGGGGGTGGCTGTGCCCCTACGAGGAATCTGGAAGCACTTCTGAGAGGCTGGATTATCTTGGGGGAGTGGGAAGCAAGGTCACAGCTGAGAATGAGGGTTGGGGAGGCGGAGGTGGGTGTGAGGAGAGGAGATCGTGAGAAATAGTACCCCCCAGCATGGGCCGGGAGTGGCAGATGCGAAAGCAGCAGTGAGGCTCCCTGCCCCACCCCGGGCTCAGGTCAGCTGCCCACCCCCTTGGCATTCCCAGGCCTCTCCTCACACCCCGGGATTTTAGGTGTTTTCTGCTCTGTTTCCTTCAGGAGAGGGTCTCTTCTGTAGCATTCCCATTACCAGCAAGGGCTGTGCAGTCAGGCAGCCAGAGTTTGAATTCTCTTCCCTGACTCCCTTGCTGGGTAAACTTGGACAAGCATTTTAGTGTCCCCATACATCAGTTTTCTCATTTGTGGATTGGGGGCAATGGTAAGAGTTCTTGCCAAGCACGGAGGAGAGCTCAGTGCATGAAGAGTGAAGCTGGTGAGTGAGGGGAGGGGAGTTTGCTCTGGGCCCCCGCAGCCCAGGAGTGGGGAGAAGAGGGCTGGTGTGGGATCTGTGCCCTCTGCTGACAGAGGATTCGGTCCCATTCCCCTGCCCAGCTCCCACCTTGTGATCCCAGGGTCCTGACCTAGCTCTCAGGTGGGCAGCGGTCAACTGGGGACAACCCCCCCACCCCCAGCCAGCATAACCCAGGACAATCCCTAACTCAGCCCTCGACTGGGGCCACAGCAGCCAGTCCCCGGTGCCTCTTCCTCTGGCCTGACCCCACCCTCAGGACTTCCGCCCAGCCAAGCCCTTCCTGTTTTTCCTCCCTGGCCCCTGGAGGCTATTTCATCCGAGGAAACTTTTTTCAAGAACGTTACTTTCTCTCTCCAGAGCCCAGAACTTTCTAGACTTGGCAGACTTCCAGGTGTGGACCTTCAAGTTCCCTGGAAAATAGTCCATTGGCTAGTCCCACCTCTGAGGCTGTGATGTCCTGGAATGGGGGATAGGGGGGTGGGGGAAGGGCTCTGCTGAAGGGATGTGTGTGTGTGTGTGTGTGTGTGTGTGTGTGTGGAGGGAGAGGATAGAAGGATTCATGGGGGGAACACCAGGGAAAGACTTCAGGATGGGAGCTGCCCTCCTTAGGCTGGGGCTCACAGCCCTGCCACTGGACCCACTCTGCCCAACCAGGGCCTCTTGGCTCCTGGACTTTTGCTCATTCCCCCACCCCCTTGCAGCCTGGAGGTAGACACCCTCACCGAGGCTTGCAGGAGCAAGGGCTAATGGCCAGAATGGGCTGTGTAGTCTATTACAAGAGCCACAACGTTCCTTATATTCCCAAATGCCTGGTGGGGAGGGAGCTGCTAAGTGCAGGTGGTGGTAAGGCCGAAGTGGCAGTGGGGCCCATGAAGTGCTCAGCTAGCTCTGCCCCCACCCCTCTAATGAACCAGGCAGCATCCACCATCAGCTTGGCTCTTGGGCCAGACTCACACCTGGCTCCTCTGATCACTCGTGCGTCCCACAAGCAGGCAGCCTAATAGAGTCCAGGCTCCTGGGAGCCTCGCAGACTGGCTGCTGCCTCTTTCCCATCCCTTGTGTCCAGCCTGACCCTCAGTTCGTGCTTAAGGTACCCCAGAGAGTAAGGGTCAGTGCCTTCAGGCAAGGCCATGGCGCAAGGTCGGGAACAGTTCCTGGAGCTGAAGGCATTCAGTCATCACTTAGCAATGTCCTCCCTGTGCTGTGGGAAGGGACCAAACGGAAAGGGCATGGAACCTGCCCAAGAGGACGCTGCCATTCTTCCTAGGATCCTGGCTACTTTCCTGTACTGCAGCCAGATTCTCCCACTTCCCTCCCGGGGACTTGAGAGTTAAAGATGTCAAGCCACAAGTAGTATAATACACGGTGACGATAACTTTTCCCTTTTATTGAGGGCATGCCATGTGTCAGGGTGCTGGGAACACAGCCGTGAATGAGGCCAAGTCTATCCTTGTGGGGCTCTTGTTATGGCATTAAATCCTTATAGTACCCTATGTGGTCAGTATTGTCATCCCCACCTTACATGGGGATGGAGAAACTAGGGAGTGAGGTGAGGCCCCATAGCCAGTGAACGGCAGAGCTGGCATTGCAGCCCAGTCAATCAGCCTCCAGCTGCAGCCCAGCCTCCTAACCACTGATATGCCTGGTGAGCTTGGACTAGGCATGCGTCAGCCGCTCACTGGGGTCTGGGCTTTGAGACAGTCTTTTCCTCCCGGGGCCTCAGTTCCCATATCCATAGGTGATTCAGAAGGTTCCTTCCAGCATTTCTTTAATTCTGGAATTTTGAAAGATCTGAAAGTCTGGCTTCCTGGAAAATTGAGGCAGAAATTCTTTTTCTCCCTGCCATTCATTTCTATGCCATTCAGTTGGTGGGACAGGAACCCAGCTCACCTATGGACAAACCTTTTCAGCATAGGGAGGCATAGAAGCTGCGGTCAGGCTTGGATTCTGGCCCCGTAGCAGCCTGGCCTGGCTGTGTCACAGTCCTCAAGGGGACCCAGCTTTCCATCCCCACCACTGGTCCCCACCTGGGACTGGACTCTGAAGGCCTAAGATCTAGTCCTGACTCTGCCTCCTTTAACCTGCTATGTTACCTTGGAGAAGCCCAGGCCCTTCTGGGCCTCAGTTTTTCCATCTATTGATGTTTGTGTGTTCAGTTGTGTCTGACTGTTTGTAATGTCATAGACTATAGCCCACCAGGCTCCTCTGTCCATGGAATTTTCCAGGCAAGAATATTGCCAGTTCCTGCTCCAGGAGATCTTCCTGACCTAGGGATCAAACCTGCATCTCCTGAATTGGCAGGCAGATTCTTTACCACTGCACCACTTGGGCATCCCATTTCTTGGATGAGACCACTCCTGCTATCCCCCGACTCTGCCAATCTGATTCATAAGCATATCAAGTCATTCATGGGGGTCAGGCTTTCCAGGAATTGAGCCAGGCTCAGTGTGTCTGCTGGTCATGGACTCCACTCCTTCCCCATACTCCCCTTATAAACCAGGAGGGGAAGAATGGCTTGTGTGAAGCTGGCCGTAGGGCTCCCCCCTCACCCCTCTGTCCTTCCAGCCCCAACACCTAGGTTCCCTGTCCCCAGCCCAGCATGAAAAATGCCTTTTCCACCCCTCCCCAGGCAGTCCGGGGGTGGGCAGCCACAAGATCACGACAGGTAGGATTGGGTAGTATTGAGGGCTCAGCAGAAAGGCATTTCTCATCGTGGGCATGCCTGCCAGGTGGTGGGAGGACCATTTCTTTCTTTTCTTTTTTTATCCCCATGGAAAGTGGCTTGGAGAGAGAGGGGGCCAGGAAGAGAGACTTCTGAGACAGGGAGACTCCAGAGCCTGGGCTCAGACTGGTGGGCAAAATCTCCCTGTATCCGACCCCTGCAGACTCAGTCCCCAACCCTGGCTGCACCCCCTGGCCAGGCAGGAAAGTACTGTGCCTGCTCTGTTTTCTTTTGGGTCTCTCAAAATATTAACCATGTGGGCCTAAGGGCCCCAGTTCATTTAA
Source organism: Antilocapra americana (assembly GCA_007570785.1). Taxonomy (NCBI): domain Eukaryota; kingdom Metazoa; phylum Chordata; class Mammalia; order Artiodactyla; family Antilocapridae; genus Antilocapra; species Antilocapra americana. The sequence continues at coordinate 6,421,331 of ML664188.1, read as the reverse complement.
TAGATGAGGCAACTGAGGCTCAGAGTGGAGAAGTGATTGGCAGCTCAAGGGGCATGGGGCCAATGGTCAACCTCTTGGGAGTCGCTGGTCTCTTCAGGCAGGGATAGGAATTTGGGAAACTTACTTGGTGGGAGAGAATGATCTTTCTTTTGTTGATATTAGAGGGATGGGAAAGAGCCGGGGAATCAGGAGGCTAGCCCAAATACTTCGTTTCCAGAATGAACCATGCTTCCTCTACACTCCAGACTCTGCCTCAGCTGTTCCCTCTTTCAGGAGCCCTTCCCTCCACTGACTAACTTCTACTGATCCTTCAAGTCAGTTTAGATGTTGCCTCCTCCAGGGAGCCTTCCCTGGTTCTCCCAGGTCAAGTAAGCCCTGTTGTGTGCTCCCAACTGCTTCCTGGGCTTCCCCCACTAGTGCGCTAATCACCTGCTATGTAGTTGTGTTTCTCCACAACAGACTTGTAGCTCCTTGAGGGTAAGGCTGTGCCTTATTAGCCTTTAATATCCATATCCACTACCCAGCATGGAGTGGGGTATAGTTTGCCCTGAGAGATGTTTGTTGAATGGCTGAATGGACATCTACAGAGATCAACTATGTCCCAGGCCTGTGTAGGGCATTCAACAGTGCTATGGAGCACCCACATACACAGTGGTCCAAGACACTGTCCAGGATGAGCCTAGACAGGGTGTGCTGGGAGCTCAGAAAACAGAGGGGAAGCATTGGAGAAGGGATCCTAGGAGACTCTGCCCAGAGGAGGTGTGAGGATCCTGGGATGATTTCTTGGGCCAGGGGTTAGGGCTGGGGGTGAAGGGGCTGGCTTAGTGACCCAAGAATGGGTCAGTTCAGTTCAGTTCAGTCACTCAGTCATGTACGACTCTTTGTGGCCCCATGAATCGCAGCACGCCAGGCCTCCCTGTCCATCGCCAACTCCCGGAGTCTACACAAACCCATGTCCATCGAGTTGGTCATGCCATCCAGCCATCTCATCCTCTGTCATCCCCTTCTCCTGGCCCCAATCCTTCCCAGCATCAGGGTCTTTTCCAATGAGTCAACTCTTTGCATGAGGTGGCCAAAGTACTGGACCTTCAGCTTCAACATCAGTCCTTCCAATGAACACCCAGGACTGATCTCCTTTAGGATGGACTGGTTGGATCTCCTTGCTGTCCAAGGGACTCTAAAGAGTCTTATCCAACACCACAGTTCAAAAGCATCAGTTCTTCGGTGCTCAGCTTTCTTCGCCGTCCAACTCTCACATCCATACATGACCACTGGAAATACCATAGCCTTGACTAGACAGACCTTTGTTGGCAAAGTAATGTCTCTGCTTTTAAATATGCTATCTAGGTTGGTCATAACTTTCCTGCCAAGGAGTAAGCGTCTTTTAATTTCATGGCTCACTTTATCTCAAACTTGGGGGCTCACCCAGGAGTGGACTGGCGAAAGGGCTGCTAGACAGAGAAGCTGGGTCACGTTATGGAGAGCCGTTTCCAGGTGAGACCAGAAAGGGCAAGCCTTGTGCTCAAGGTAAAACAGCCAGGCAGTGGCTCCCAGCCAGGGCTCTGTGCCACCCACTGCCCTGTCCCCTGACCTGGCAGCCTCCTGGTTCCTGGCAAACAAGCTGCCTCAGGACCTGAGGATACAGCACCAGAGGGAGGTGACAATAAAAGCTTATCAAACAGCATGTTGGAGGCAGCCACAGATTTCAGCGGCTAAGTAAGCCGTGTCTAATGTTCACTTAGCTGGGAGCGAGCCTCCAAAATGTCAGTGCCCGCGGTCTGACCCTGCAGCGGCCAAGGCTGTTGAAACCAGGGAGATGGAGTCACTCAGCATTCTTAGAGCTCCCGGCTGGGCTGTGATGGAGGTGGGAGAGTTTTCTGACGCCAGACCATACTGGCAGCCTTAGCTGGCTGCTCCCCTGGCAGCACCTTTTGGTCTTGGGGAGGCCATTCCGGAGCACAGAGTTAGAGCTGCCCGTTCGCAGATGGGGAGATGGAGGAGGGTGGTCTGGGAACCCACCGTGGAATGACTTCAGAGCCTGGTTTTACCCAGGAGTCTCTGCTGCTGCCGAGTACCTGGGAGCCCCTCCCCCAGGAGGCAGAGGAGAGGGGTTCTATATTCATCAGCCCACAGCCCCCAGGAATATAGAAATGAGGCCACATGTGGACCCCACCTCCCAGGACTATAGAAATGAGGCTCCATATGGACCACATTGGTGTCAGCCTCACCTCTGATCCCACACACATGGTCTTGGGGCCTGCCTCTGCCCTGTGTCCCTGTGCAACCTCAGGCAAATGCTTAGCCCTCCCATGCCTCAGTTTCCCCATTTGTCAAGTGGCTGGAAAGTACTCCAAGATTTCTTTTTTCTACATTATCTTTCAAATGATGAATAAGGCCACTGCCCCACACCCTCCCTTACCCTGCTCTGCTTTTCCTGTTCCCCAAAACACAGGGTTGTGTTTTGTTGACTACAGTATCCCCAGCTCTGCATCTGTATCTGTCACATTGTAGTACTCAAAAAATGGAAACTTCCTGATTAACTGCCCCTTCCCAACCCCGATCACAGTGAGGGTGGCTCAGACCATAAAGAATCTGCCTGCAATGCAGGAGACCTGGGTTCGATCCCTGGGTTGGGAAGGTCCCCTGCAGAAGGGAATGAAAACCCACTCCAGTACTCTTTCCTGGAGAATTCCATGGATAGAGGAGTCTGGCAGGCTACAGTCCACGGGGTCCCAAAGAGTCAGGCACGACTCAGCAACTAATACTGTCCCAACCCACAGGTTCTGTTTAGTCCCCTCTCAGATGGGGTTCTTTGCAGACCCCTGTGCACAGGTTGATATGCAAATCTGGAAGCTTCCCTGGTTCTATTCCACCCTCTCCTTTCCATAGTGGGTGCGTGGGAGCTGGCCACGGCTTCTTTTAGATCCTCCTGGCACGGCTAGGATGAGTGCCAGGGCCTTGGTGGTACAGCCAGTGCTCTGTAGACTTGTTTACAGTCTGCCCGTGACTCACCCACAACAGCCCAGAGGGGCCTCTGCCCAGGCTGGGCCCAGGCTCAGGGAACCAAGGGAGACACGATCTGAAAAGCCCGCTGGGCTCCTGGACCCAGGGGAGCAGTGTGCACAAGGGCTCCTGAAATAGTCCTGGCCAGGGGAGCAGGCCCAGGGACTGGAGGGACAAAGGATGGGCCAGGCTGGAACAGGCCTGAGAACCTGGCTCTAGCCCGCTGACTCTCTCACTGCCCATCCTTTACCAGGGCCTCTCTCTGGGCTGGTACTGGGGGCCCAGAGATGAAACACCCAGGTCTTGGCCTTCAGGAACTGGCAGGGTAATACAGAAACTTTATGAACCTATGAACTGTAACCCACCAGGCTCTTCTGTCCATGGAATTCTCCAGGCAAGAATACTGGAGTGGGTAGCTATTCCCTTCTCAAGGGGATCTTCCCAACCCAGGGATTGAACTCAGATCTCCTGCATTGCAGGCAGATTCTTTATAGTCTGAGCCACCAAGCAGGCCCATAGAAGGTAATGGGTATTATTGGCCGTAACGGAGGCAACTGTGGGGGTTGATGGGGGATTCCCTATGAGGTTGTCAATCATTCGGCAGGCTGAGGCTGCACCAGGGAAGTGATTTCCTGGCTAAAGGACCAGCTCACACAGAGGCACAGAGGTGGCTCAAATCCCAGCGAGCAGTGGGAAGCAGGTCCTGTCCTCCTGGGCTGTAACCCCAGGCCACTCTCTCCCCTCTCACATTGTTTCATCTCTCCGAGTGGAGGTCGTGTTACTTGGGTAAGTGGTGTGTCCTACGAGTTTTCCATGGGGCTCTCCTGCTCTGGCAGGGGCACTGTGGGCGAGAGACGGGGGTGAGTGGCTGACGAGGCAGGGATCTGGGTGACAGTGAGGTCCTGATGGCTGGGCACACAGGATAAACAGGGCTGTGTGTTTAGGCAAGGAGGGGAGCTGGGAGCAGGGCACTGCCAGCCAATTAGACTGTCTCTCCAGGCCCAGTGTTTGCTGATGGAATAAGGGAGACGGGTGTGTCAACAGTGGGGAATGAGGTGGCCCTGAACGGCACACACACTTGGGCTGTCCCTGGAGTGAACCATGGAGGTCTCTGCGCAGGGCATCAGCGAGCAGGAGCCCGGGGAGCCTGGTACACCTGAGGAGCTCCTTATGCCCACTAGTGGAGGTGCTCAGAGAGCGCGGCACAGGCTGGGTCTGCAGCCCTCTTCCTGGGCTCTTGTTCAGCCCAAGAGAGGGGCCAGGGAGTGGGGCCACTCCCTCTGGGAGGAGAGAGAACCTTGAGTCTCTGTCTCTCTCCACTGGGGAAATTCCACCATTTGGGTCCAAGACTGACTCTGCCACCAATTTGATGGGTGATGTCCCCATCCCCCCGCCCCCCAGCTCAGGCTCTTTCTTTTCTGGACTTCAGCTTTACTCTATGAAAATGTGAGGCAGGGAGAGGAGCACTTTTGCAGTTTTCCAATGGGACTCCGTCTTTGTTTCCACCAGAGCAGTTCTGCTTTAAGCAGTTTGCCTGAGGATTCCTTCCTGCACCAAACAGTGGCTGGGCTGATCACCCCTGTTGTGCCAGGTGGGGGTAAAGTTTAAAGGGACAGCCTGGCCAGGTTCTGGCTTGAGAAGGGGAGTCCCACTCCCAGAGCCTGCACTGGGGCCACGTGTAGCTCTAGGGCTCGGCGAGGGGGCTCCAAGGTCACACCAGCTGTGACTCACACCCCAGGGCTGCCTTTTGTTAGCTGTGTCACCTTCTGGGGCCCTTGTGCCTCAGGCTCCTTACCTGTAAATGAGGAGAACATCTGCCCCACCCCCATGAGGTCACCTGGCATAAAGCCTTCAGAGGGTGCATGGTGGATGCTCCTAAAGCCTCATGAATGCTAAGTCACTTCGTTTGTGTTTGACTGTTTGCAACCCCATGGACCGTAGCCCACCAGGCTCCTCTGTCCATGGGGATTCTCCAGGCAAGAATACTGGAGTGGATTGCCATTTCCTCCTCCAGGGGATCTTCCCAACCTAGGGATTGAACCCTCTTCTCTTATGTTTCCTACCTTGACAGGTAGGTTCTTTACCACTAGCGCCACCTGGGGAGCCCAGTTGCTATTGTTATTCCTGAGGGTCCTGACGGCTCCTCCCAGTTCTGGGAAGGGGCAGTTGTGGAGAACAAGTCCTGTGATCCAGGCGGGGGAGGACAAAGGGGACCGAGAACCCCAGAGGTGGTGGGCAGCCTGGGGTGGGGTGGAGCCAGTAGGTGTTTCTGCCTTCATCCCTCTCCACTGCACCCCATCCCCAGCTCCGAGAAGTCAGCAGTTCAGTGTCCTCTACCGGACCCTAACACACGCAGGAGTCCCAGGAAAGACACATAGGGGAAACACCTTCACACACTAGGTCGGGTTGGCTGAAGAAGCCGGGAGAGGGCCAGACAGCCATGTCACCATGCAGATGAGACCCTGAGGTTCAAGTGTCAGGGAAATGAAGCATTGACTGTCCATCAGGGGCCAGAGACAGACCCCAGCCTCCTGAGCCCACAGCCTGGATCCCTGACCCATTGGTGGGAGGCAGAGTGAGGCTCAAAGCCCCGAACACCAGGCCAAGCGAACCTCAGGTCCACCTGCCCTTCCAGGAGTAGGAGCGCCCTGGCACACCCTCTGTAGAGCTCCTCCCCAGGGGAAGCAGATGGTGCGGGGCCTGTGGAGAACTGGCTGTCTCGGAGCCCAGCTGTTGCACAGATGTGAAGGGTGGAAGGAGGCGGGGCGAATGGGGGTGAGGAAGGCAGGGACCCTTAGCAGCCCCGGGAGTGGTAATGAGCAGATTAGAGTTATTACAGGTGGATGACTCGGAGCGCACTAGCTCACCCCAGCAACCGCCAGCAAAGGGCAGATCGCCGCGACTCTGCAGCCGTCACGCCAGGCCCGATGCACCCCTGTCCTCCATGACCATGACTCCGAGGCGGCCTCTGTGGCCTTCGCACACCTCATTAGAGCCTCCTGGGCGTGCCTGCCAGCTCTCTGCCCTGACAGCGCCCTTCCCCCACCTCCCAGGCTTGGCACGGGGATCCTGAAGCCTGCTTTGGAGCACTGGTAAGTGGGCACAGGATTCCTGTCCAGGGAAACTGGCACAAAGTGCCCCCCTCCACCTGGAACCGGGGCAGGACAGGTAGCAGGACCCGTCCTTGCCCGTCTGGACATCTTGGCCAGGCGTCTGAAGACAGAGGGGACCGCTTAGATCCGGGTCAGGGGCACCACCGTCTGCAGTGAGGGCAGGTCCTCCCTCCCCGCTGGCTTCCTGTCTTCCCATCTGCTTCCTCCCAGAGTAGGAAGAGAGAACCAACATGTCACGTAGCTTAGGGCTGAACACTAGGGTGACAGTAATAAAAAAGAACAGCTGAGACTTAGTGCTTACTACGTTCTAACAGGTTCTGCTCTGCTTGCTGGACATGTTCTAATTCCCTCTGTCATCAGAACAGCCCTAAGAGGTGTACTACCATCATCCCCATTTTATAGATGAGATGACTGAGGCCCAGAGAGGTTAAGTAACTGGCCCAAGGTCACACAGCTGGGCAGCACAGCGGGGCTTCAGTCTCAGCATCCTTACTCCAGATGACTCTCTTTCAGCTACCATATTCTGCTTGTCACTGCACCCGCTCCAGGGCCTCTCTGTTCCTGAGTTGGTGCCCACATCACCTCCTCTAGGAATCATTTAGAAACACACTTCTCATTTTGCCTGTTCCCCCAATCAGAGACACCCTGTGGAGTCCCAGTGCTCCCATCCTGGCTTTTGAGCCCCATCCTTCTTGAGCGGCCTCTCGACCTCCCTCCGCTTCCCGTGCTCATCCTCCACATTGTAGAAACCAAGTGCACATCTCACATTTCTTGTCCACTTTATGAACAGTTCCACCTCTAGATATTTTGCCTGGACTGTGTCCTCTTTCTGGAATGCTCGCTAATTGCTGTAGGTTCTAACTGACTCCAGCATCCCTGGCCAGTGTAACTGAGCTGACCCAGGATATACAAGCGCCTCCAGAGGCACAATGAGAGAAGGTAGGGTAGGGGGGAGAGGCAGAAAAGAAATCAGAGGCTTTGAGGGGCACATATGTGACTTCAGGGCAAGTCACCAGCTCTCTGAGCCTCAGTTTCTACAAAATAGGAATGTTCATCCCAGCTTCTCATGAGGTCTAACGATGATGGAGGTGATGGTCCCGATATAGCAGGTCTACGACCAGGGGTTGGGACAGGTATAGGGTGATCCCCCCTGTATTTGTGGAGTTCAGCAAAGACCCTCTGGGGTTGGCAATGCAGGAAAAGCCATCACCCGAGGCCCTTGTTCCTAGGGGGAATAAGGCCTCAGTCTTCTCTGCTCTGGTCCCACCACTAATAGCAAAGCTGGGAAGGGGCTTTGGTACCCAGTGACCAGTCCTGGCGGAGGGCCCACCCCATCTCTGAGAGCCCAGCACCAGCCACCCCCCGCTCTGGAAGGGGGTGGACGGCACCCTCCCTCCTCCACATTGCCGTCTCCTCAAAGAGTCAGAATCCAGGGAGACGGTCTCCTGGCAGCACGGCTTCGGCTGCTCGCCTTGCATGGGTGTCTGCGATGCTGTCATGCCTGGGGGTCACAGGTGCTTTGGCGTCAGGGCTGACTGGACCCTGGGAGTGGGCCAGTGTCTGGCCAGGGAGGCTGGAGACAGGGCCAGCCCTGGGTGCTCACTTACTAGGAGGGCAGGTGACAGTATGGTAGCGGGGGCAGGTGAGACAGTGGTCCTGGCTGCCCCGGGCCTGTTCCTTTGGGAGGGAGAGCAGCTGGCATGCAGGTGCTCAGAGAGTGGGGAGAGCCTTCCCCGATGGATTCTGAACACCCTGGGTGCCAGCAGGGGCAGAGAACCAGGGGGAAGGGCACTGGATTTGACAGTGGCTATTGGGAATGTTCAGTATTCAGCGGTCCCTCACACAAGAGGCAGTGGTGCCTTCAGCTCCAGGATGGTCCCATACCTCCTCACATCCACCCTCTCCCTCCTCAGTGTGTCTGCTCTGTGCCAACCTTAGCCGGACATGGGCAGAATGTAATGAGGGCCGACCTGTACTCTAGGACTTTATACCAGCTTTGGGGCCATGACTGAGCAGGTGCCTATATAGCTCCTCAGTCCCAGCGTTTTCCCACTTTTGGGGTGAACTTGAGGTCCTAGGCCTGGCCCATCCAGATCCTGGGGGTCCCACCTCACTGCCTAGGACCTTGGGCATAGCTTCTGATGTTCCCTGGTCTCCATTCTCACCACTGGATACCCAGAACCAAAAGCACATCTGAAGCTTGGTCTCTGCCAAAACAGTCTAGTTTTTTTTCTCTTTTTGGCCATGCCGAAAGGCTTGTGGGATCTGGGTTCCCCAACCAGGGATCGAACCCATGTCCCCTGCAGTGGAAGTACAGGGTCCTAACCACCGGATCTTGAGGGAATTCCCATAGGAGAGTCTAATTTTTAAAATGGACTTTAAACAATAATTTACAAAAATTAATTTAAAAATAATTCACCTTTGTATTTTTGAGTAGGTCGTGCACTTACATGTTTCAAAATTCAAAAGGGACATACAAGGGAAGGTCGTTCCTCCACTCTGTCCTGCCCATCCAAGTCCCCTCTCCCCTCTATTGCCAGCTCCTGTGTGTTTTTCCAGATGGTTCCAGAGAACTGTCACGTTCACACCTGTTCTCATTTGTTCTCTTTTTCAATGCATATACATCTTGCTCTGTACCTGGCTTTCTGCCCTGAAAACTGTTTCTTGGTTATTGTTGTATGTCAGCTGAAAACAGTCTTCCCTGGAAAATCCCATGGATGGAGGAGCCTGGTAGGCTGCAGTACATGGGGTCGCTAAGAGTTGGACATGACTGAGCGACTTCACTTTCACTTTTCACTTTCATGCATTGGAGAATAGAAATGGCAACCCACTCCAGTGTTCTTTCCTGAAGAATCCCAGGGACAGGGGAGCCTGGTGGGCTGTCATCTATGGGGTCGCACAGAGTCGGGACATGACTGAAGCGACTTAGCAGCAACAGCAGCAGCTGAAAACTGGTTCTCTGTTGTTATTTTATGACTGCAGATTACTGCATTGTACGGAGGGACTGCAAATTATTTAACTGATCTCCTATTGATGCATGTTTAGCTTGTTTTTAGTGGTGGGTAATTACATTAAATATAACAAATAACCGTGTATGCATGCCACTTCAAATGTGTGCCAGTGAGCCTGCAGACAAATTCCCACAAGTGGAACGGCGGGCCGGCAGGACGTGGCTAGGAGCACCCATAAAGGAAAGGAGGGGGTCAAATTGCCCTCACTGAGGTTGTCTCATCCTCCCCTCCCACCAGTCATGCCTGCATCTGCCTGTTCTCCCATAGCTTTGCCAGCACAGTGTTTTATCAAACCCTGTGAGCTTTGCCAATCAGATATTTGAATAATGATTTGTCACTGTGGTTAGAACTTTTAAAACAGCAATTATATCAGTGGCTGGTTCCTGAGCAGGAAGGCACCGCGCCAAGCACGTGCTGCACGCGGCATTGTGCTCATTTCTCACAGAGAACCGTTGGAAACAGATAGCAGTTGTCTGACTTTACGGGAGAAAACTGAAGCCCAGAGAGGTTGGGTACTTCCCTAAGATCCCACAGCCTTCAAGAGACAGACGGGAGATTGAAACCCAGGTTGTCTGTCTGAAGCCCATGCGCCTTCCTTGTTTTTGGCTGCAGTCCAGCTCTGGGCTGCCCAGGATCCCCCAGGATGAGGACCTCCCACTCCGAGCCCTCCCCAACTGCACCTGGCTCTGGGCCCCGCCCCCCCCCCCCCCAGGATGTTGCTTCCCAGGAGTGGGTGATGGACAAGACTTGGTCCCTACAGTCCTGCCCAGGGGTGGGGCCTCCCTGAGAAGGACTCCCAGAGCCCCTACTCCGCCCTCCTAGGGCAGGGGCTGAGTGGCTTGCTGGTCCTAAGCTCCAGGAAGGTGGCATCTCAGAAGGCAGAGCCAATACCAGCTCCCACAGTAGGCACTCATGGGGGTTTGTTTCCCAGCAGCAACTTCCGCGGGCAGCTCCCCCAGGCCTCTTCCTTTCCGGAGTCCTCCCCCACCTCCGTCCCCAGGAAACCCACAGCCCCGGTGGCCTGTCCACAATTAGTGCTGGATCCCCCAGGCCTGGCCCCTTTGCCCTCTGAGTCCATGTCCCCAAGTGACTCTGGCACAACCAGCAGTCGGCTGGTGAGCATTTCTGGATTCTCCTTCCAAGGCCCAGAGCTGGGGGAGAGAAGGCACTGAGCCAGAGGTCAGGAGTCCACTTCACTATGTGGTCCTGGGCTGGTCCCTCTGCCTCCCCGGCCTCACCTCACCCATACCTCCCTGTCAAGTACCTCCCTGACTTCCTCCCTCCTCCAGGCTGGCCTCTGTCCAAGGAGGCTGAGGAGACTCCAGCTGCCTAGGAGGGGCAGTTCCCCCTATACGACCCACCAGGTGGCTCTTGGGGGACTGTGAGCCCTTCACCACTAAGGCCTTTTCCCTACTCCACTCCATCGGGCCCCAAACACCCAAAACTCTGAACTCTGGGCTGGCCTGTTCAGCTCAATAGAGCAGTAGAGAAGGGAGAGAGAGAGAGAGAGAGAAAGAATGAGTAAGTTTGCAAACGAAGATTGAGCCCTGGGAAATGTTCTGCCTGGAAGTCTTCTGAGGAGGCTGTGGACAGCATCCCGGGGGACTCAGAGTGGCAGGCTTGTCACTCAAGCAAGGATGAGCTGTTATCAAGCACCCACGGGGTGTCAAGCTCGTCACTGATTGCTGGGGGCACATGGAGCTCACAAAGCAAAGAGAGAAGAAGGTGGCTTCAGCCCCAGGGGATTCCGGACACATCGAAGAGCGACCGACTTAGAAAGATCCCTGACTGTCACCCTTGGGTCTCTGCTGAGTCTGAGGCCCAGAGAGACTAGGTGAAGGTCTTGAAGTCGCTCAGCAAGCCAGATACAGGTCGGGTCCTGAGTCCAGGACTCCTGGCCCCATGCTCCCTGCAAGGCACCCCCTACCATGCAGTTGAGCGGAACACATGCCCAGACTCTCGGTGCCTGATGTGGGGTGCGGAAGGCATCTTTTTGGATCTACTGGGCTAAGCAGATGAAGGGAAGGTGGCAGAGAATGGTAGGGGCTGAGGAAAGTATAGAGACCTGCTTGCTGCCTGTCAGAGGTGACGGTGACCCAGGTCTGAGTTCCAGCCCCACCATTCCACACGTGTATGATCTTGTCAGTGTTCTTCTCTGAACCTCAGTTTCATCTCCTGGGACAGCAGGATAACAACAGGATGTTAGCAGGTTTAAAGAAAAGCTTCTGGCCTGTAGCAGGGCTCTGCAATTCTGCCCGGGAAGGTCAGTACAGTCTCATAGAATGGAACTGGCCCGGGATAGAATCTGGGGGAAGCCAGATAAGCAGAAAGGAGGGCTGGTTGGTGTCCAGTTGTTCTTGTCTGGTTCCTAGAATCTCTCAGCTATGGAGCGGGGGGAGATGGTGGGAGAAACTCCGGGCAGATAGCCAGAGTCCACCCAGAGGGGCCCCAGTCCACACCAGCTAGAGCAGCCCCCACCTCCTGCCCCCAGGGGCCAGGCCACTGCTGAGACCACTCCCCCATCACACCCAGGGCCTCCGTGGGGAGGTGCCCCCAGCAACGGGGAACCCCAGAGCTACCCATTTCCTGGCATGGCCCAGGACATCTGCTGTGCCCGTGCTGCCCAGAACCGCTGGCTGGCATACAGACAGGCAGGCTGGCCAGCGGGCACCCTGGAGTGTAAATTCCACATTTGCATCGTGGATGTTCCTGGCCCCAAGGGCTGCTGACCTTTACAGCTGCTGCCTGAGTCTTCCTTTTCCTGTCAAGGCCCCTGGGCTCAGCCTGGCCGGCCAGCCGTCCCTAGGATGCTGGAGTCTTCTGGAATAGCAGGAGAGGCAGGGGGACCAGGGACTGCTGGGCAGGAGGCTTGAGGTGGGGCCCACCTCTTCACCCAGGCAGGGGGAGCCCACTGTCCCCAGACTCAGCGTCAGCCACTCCTCCCACCCCGCCCAGTCACTGCCTGACTCACAGGCAACTTGGGCCCCAGAAGAGCAATGTCACGGAGACATCGGTCGCCCCCGCCTGGATCTCCCCCGGGATTGCCCCATCTACTCTGAGTGACAGCAGTGCTGAGGACATTGGCAGCTTTTCTGGGCTCAGCAGTCAGACCTGCCCTTCTGAGGGGCAGAAACATCTACCCTCTACCCCTCTCAGCCCCAGAGGATTCTTGTCACGGGTGGCTTGGTCAGGGGACTGGCGGGGAAAATTCCCCTAGATGCATCTAAATTAAAATCCATCTAAGTGATAGTTGTTCAGTCATGTCCGACTTTTTTTGCAACTCCATGGACTCTAGCCCATCAGTCTCCTCTGTCCATAGAATTCTCCAGGCAAGAGTACTAGGGTGGGCAGCTAGAGTTGCTATTTCCTTCTCCAGGGGATCTTCCCGACCTAGGGATCGAACCTGAGTCTCCTGCCTTGCAGGCAGATGCTTTACCATCTGAGTCATCGTAAAGCCCTCCAAAAAAGCAGGCTTTGCCCAGCTCCCAGGAACAGTGACTCCTGCCCCTGGGGGCTCACAATCAGAAGACCTCATTTACTCACATTTATTATCTACCCCACAGATCTCTCTGGAACCTGGTGCTGGGTTGCTTTGACGAGTGTTATGGGTTGAAACATACCCTCCTCCTCCTGACCCACCTCCAGAGGATACATGGAAGGCCGAAACCCCAGACGTTCGAACATGAACTTATTTGGAAAAACAGTCATTGCAGATGGAATCAACTTGAGAGGAGGTTGTACTGAAGTAGGGCAGATCTTACTTCAATATGACTGATGGTGTCCTTATCAGGAAAGGGAAGACAGCCGTGTGAAGACACGGACATAAGAAAAGGGCACCACGTGATGGCAGGGGCCGGGACTGGAGAGATGCGTCTACACGCACAGGGATGTCAGGATTTCCGGCAACGGCGGAAGCTAGAAGAGGCAAAGGGGATTCTCCCCAACGGATTCAGCGGCACCAGAGCCCTGCTGACACGTTGACCTCTGACTTCTGGCCTCCAGAACTGTGAGACAATGCACTATTACAGTTGTAAGGCACCCCGTTTGTGGCACTTTGTTACAGCAGCTCTAGGCAATGAATACAGTAAGTGACACTGTTCTGGTTCACTGGAGCTTACAGTGTAGCAAGGCGACAGGGGCGCTTTAACACACGTGTAGAACCAGGGCACTCTGCTAACAGTAGCTGACCTTTACGGAGTGTTCGCTCCCTGCCTGGCACTGTTACAAGAATTTTTATGTACCAATTTTAAGAAATATATTTATTTATTTATTTGGCTCCAACGGGTCTTAGTTCTGGTGTGCGGGATCTTTCATGGTGGCATGTGGGATTTAGTCCCCTGACCAGGGATTGAACCCAGGCCCCCTTCATTGGGAGTGCAGAGTCTTAGCCATTGGACCGCCAGGAACGTCCCTATATAACAATTTTAACCTCCATACCAAAACTATGAAGTAGGCGGTGTTTTAGGATGTCCATTTTACAGATGAGTCAACTGAGGGACAGAAAGGTTGAATAGATTGCCTGTCAATTGCCCATAGTTGTGTATTGCAGAGAGAGGATTTGAACACAGGCAGTCTAGCTCTGGATTTGATGTACTTTGCCACCACTCTACATCCCTATGAAAGAAACAGGAGGAAATTCAAGAATGTAGACGTTGGGGTGGTGTTTAGAAAGACAACCAAGGATCCTCTTAAATGCAGGTGAGAGGGCGGGACTTCCCTGATGGTCCAGTGGCTAGAACCCTGTTCATCTGATGCAGGGGACCCAGTGTGATCCTTGGTTGGGGAACTAGTTCCCACATGCTACACCTAAGATTCCGAGTGCCGCCACTAACGATCCCACGTGCTGTAAGGAAGATAATGCATACAAATGAAGAAATATTTAAAAAACTACAAATGGGGCATATAACCTCCTCTTACTCCGACCTTCAGTGACTCACCTTCCTCAAAGTCCAGGCTCCCCTATGGGCCCCTCTTCCGTCCTCCCAGTGGCAGCTGAGCCAGGTGGAGGTTAAGAGGGCAGGCGCAAGAGGGAGGCAGATCTGAGCTTGACTCTCTTTTTTGCCGCTGATGAGCTGTGTGATTTCAGAGCCTCAGCCCTTTCATCTGTAAAATGGGAATGCAAAGAGGACCCCCCCCTCTGGTTGTGGGAGGGTTCCATGAGAGAGTGAAAAGTGTCCCCTTGTAGCAGGTACTGCCTCCATTGTCCCCCACGCCCACCGCATGTCTCTAGTTGCTGCTCCCTGGAAGTTACAGCAAAACAGGCCCCGACAGGCTGGCAGGTCTCCATGCCTTTGCTCATGCCGTCCCTTCTGCCTGGCTACCTTTCCTGCCCTACTTTGCTTCCTCCAACTTGAAGTATCCTTGGTTCTGCCCTCCACCTCCACCTGGACTTTGGTGTCTCCCATCGGGGTCATCTAGGGACACCTCCCAAGGAGCCTAGAAACCCTGCCACAGGAGAGGCCCTACACCTTAGCTCCTCTATCCCCTGGCAGAGGTTGAACCCCAGTGTTGCCTCAGTTTACCCATCCTAACAGTGCTCTGGTGCCTGGCATCCTTGCTGTTCTCTCACTTGTCCATCTGCCTATCAGCTGGCCCCCCATCATCCCCTCACTCACTAGCTACCCTGTCACCCCCTGTCAGCCAAGTGTCAGCCCCAGCAGGGGGTGGAAGAGGGGGAACTTCCCTCTCTCCAACTGACAGGCAGATTATATGGCTGTCTTTCCAAGAAAACAGTGGGTGACAAGGGTAATTAACTGCCTGCCAGCTAGCCACCCTGAGTAGCCAGCTCTGCCCCTGGGAGATGGTGACAGTAGAGAAGTCCTCCTTCACCTCCCCTATGGCCAATGTCTCCTCTCCTTCAGAAAGATTCTGGGGGCCAGAGCCTTGGGGTCCCCAGCCCCTGAGTCCTCTGATGGGGGCTTGTCAGTGGAGCTAACTCATGTTGGCCAGGGGAAGGGTAAGAGTTTTGCCTGTGGCCTTAGAAGGTCTGGTTTCCGGTACTCCCTTGTTTTGGTGTGTGACCTTTGGCAAGTTGCTTCCCTTCTCTAAGTCCCAGCACCCTAGTATCCACATGGAGGGGATGAGCTTCAAGCCGGCTCCATCCTTTGTCTTGTGGCAAAGGCTGCTAACTACCCACATGATACCCATCCCCCTCTTGCTAACCACACTCCAACTTTCTGAAGGGTTGCCTTGTCCCCCATCCCCATGGATGGATCAGGGCTAACCTGAGCTAAAAATGCCCCCCAATTTCCCATGACTCTATGTCTGACCAATAAAGCATAAGCAGAAGCTAATTGTGTGGGATTTTAGGAGAGTTTTTGGTTTTTTTTTTAATAAGAGGCAGACTGAACTGGTCGTGTTCCTTTGACTCCAACTTCTCTTTTTCTTGCTAGGAACCTAGACATAATGCCTGGAGGTAGGGCACCCACTGTGGCACCATGAGGTTGAATGCCAACATCTAAGGATAGCCTTACCTCTAGATTCCTTGATATGTGAGAAGAGAAATCCCTGAAATGTTTAAGCCACAGTTTTCAGATTTTCTTCGACTAGTGATCAAATGTTTTTCTCACCAATGCAGATTGAAATCTGTCTGTGAATGTCTCCATTGCTCTAGGCCACTGTAGGATATTTGAACCCTATGGCACTATTACATGCTTGTTAACCGACTAAGTGGATAGTAAGGATCAAGTTTATATAAGTTTATGATAATAATAATTGTCATATCATTATTACTATTATTATTATAACCCCATATATTGAGGATTTGCTATACCCTTTATATGAAGTATTATCTCATTTAATCCTCACAGTAACACTATGAAGCAGAACTCTAACTGTTCCCATTTTACAGATGAGGACAACTGAGGCCAGAATGGGTCACATAGCTGGCAGATGGTGAGGCTGAAATTTACTTTGCATCTGTGGTCTCCAGCCCACACTTTCTGTTCTTCTCTCCTCACACTTTTGAGTCAGCTTGATCATTTTGTCTTTTGCCCAAAGAATAGTCTAGGGAGGAAGAATGGTTGCTCTAGACACCATGGCCCTGGAGGTTCCCAGAATCTTAGCTGTCATATGCAACTGTGCTGAGCTTGGGGAGCTGAAGTCTGGGATGAGGGCTGGAAGTCAGGGGAGGCTGAAAGAGAGGATCTGGGAGGCAGGGAGTCAGAGGGCTCACAATGGACCAGGCAATGAGACGTCTGTCCCCAGGACCCCTGGCCTCAGTGATCCAGACCATGAGGGGACCACGAGGTGCCGCCCACCTGGCCCAGACCCCTCTGGGAAGAATCCGCTGTTCTCAGAGCTATCACCACAGAGGAAAAGCCTATGGAGGAAACCAGGCCCAGCCCCTGGCCCCTTGGGCTGGTTGCCTCCTTGTTCAGCCGACTTGGCCAAGGGCCTGATCTGGGAGGGGCCCTGAGCCAGGCAGGAGGTTCCTGCCCTCCAAGGGCTTACACTCCAGGTCAGCCCGGAGAGCTCCTTGTTCCAGAAGAGGAGAGCCGGGGAAACGGGAGAGCTGAGGGCAGAGAAGGGAGGGGAGGAGGGCTCCAGGGAGGCGGACCCGCACGGCCCAGGCCTGCTGGAGGGGCAGGGAGGGGCTTCGTAGTGTGAGGGGCAGAGAGGAGAGGAGGATGAGGGGTAAGCGGAGGTCCGCCCTGGGGCCTGAGAAGCCACACTGTGCCACATGGAGGTGTGGAGTGTGGAGGAGCGGGCAACAAGCCAGAAAGAAGGGGCAGGCGCTGGGCTAGCGTTTGAAGCAGCCCTCGGGGTCTCCTGGCTTAGATGTTCTGTGTCTCCGAAGACACATTTTAGAAAACCATGCAGAAAGGGTGCCAGCTGCATGGACACGTTCGTGAGCATGAACCCAATGGGATGAGGGACCCAGGGAGGGTCTGCAGTTTCCCTCAGTCCCACCTTCAGACTAGGGGTCGAGAGTCGTTTTCTGGTTCTTTTTCATGTAGTAACTCTTGGTTCCAGCGGTTCCTGTGAATTAATGCCGTATCCACAACAATGCCCATGGTGGCTGAGGAACATTTATTTTGCAATGTTTAAACAATTTCTATTACTCTTAAATCCATACAGATAAATTTAGATATAACGTGAGTGAAGTATGATACTCATTCTTTACATTACCAAGTAGATGGGCATTAAACACTAGAATGGCTGAGGGTATTATTGTTTTAAATGTCTCATAACATTTAATTTTAATTAATTAAAAAATAAAAATTCAAATTTGACTTTAAGATGTTTTCTTCATTGAATTTGTATTCTGCCTTATAATGTCAATAAATAATTTTAATATGTTAAAATATATATATTTTTGAAAGATATTAAAACATTTTTACATTTTACTATAATTCATCATTGTCATGAAAACATATTTTGTCTCTTTAGTCTTTTCAGATTACTCCTTTTACTAGAACGCAAATTAGTACTTTTGGTGAAATGAAGGCATGAACATTTTTTGTGGAATAAAACTATAATAATTTATGAATAATGCATGTCTTTATTTTATCACTTGTCCCAACAAGCCATTCCATCAACAGAATACCCAAACACACCAGCTTTCAAGCATATACAAAGCATAGCTTTATACATACTTTTCAATTTTACCACTATGGAGGTATATTTGTCAAGGAAAGAGAAGGGAGCATATTTTATTTAACAGCTTGTTTGCTTGATTTTTAAATATTTAGGCATATGGTGTGTGGATCTCCATTTATGCTCTTGCAAATATTAGAGACAGGTCTAGGTTGTTTAATTGATATATAATTCACATATCATAAAGCTCATCCTTTTCAAGTGTACAATTCAGTAGTTTTCAGTATATTCAAAAAGTTATTCATCTACCCACTCACCATCTAATCCCAGAACATGACCCCCCGAAAGAAACCCTGCTCCTATTAATGGTCATTTCCCAGTCTTCCCTGCCCGTGAGCCCCTGGAAATCACTAATCTACTTCCTATTTCTATAAATGTGCCTATTCTGGATATTTCATACAAATCGAATTATACTTGTGGCCTTAGTGTCTGCCTCTTTCATGTAGCGTAAAGTCTTCAAGGATCATCCTTGTTGTAGCATGTGTCAGAATTCCACCCCTTTAAAAGGCTGAATAACATTCCATCACACTGGATATACCATGTTGATATCCATTTATCAACTGATAGGCATTTAGATTGTTTGTGCTCTTTTGGTTCTTGTGAATAACGCAGCTATAAACATTCATGTACAATTTTTTTGGTGGACATATGATCTCAGTTCTCTTGGGCGTATACCTTTGAGTAGGACTGCTGGATCTTCCCTGGCAAAGAATCTGCCTGCTCTGTGAGAGATCCAGGTTTGATCCCTGGGTCAGAAAGATGCCCTGCAGAAGGGACTGGCTACCCACACCGGTATTCTTGCCTGGAAAATTCCACGGATAGAGGAGCCTGGCTACAGTCCACGGGGTCACAAAGTTAGACAGTAGAGCAGCTAGCACACTTTTGCCGTAATCTGTGTTTAACTTTTGAGGAATTGCTGAACGATTTTCCAAAGTGGTCGCATCATTTTTTGCATTCCCGCCAACAATACACAAGGGTTCCGATTTCTTCACATCCTTGCCAGTACTTGTTATGGTCTGACTTTTTGACTCTAGCCTTCCTAGTGGATCTCGCCGTGTTTTCCATCTGCCTTTCCCAGATGACCAATGGTGTTGGTCATTGGTTTTGTTCAACACCAATGGTGTTGTCTCCCAGATGACCAATCTTTCGTGTGCTCTTTGGCCATTTGCAGATCTTTTCTTTGGAGAAATGCTTATTCAGTTCCTTTGCCTGCTTTGGAACTGGGTGATTCGGGTCTGTTGTTTTTCTTTTTTCATTTATTTTTATTTTATTATTTTTTTGGCTATGCTGCATGGCATGTGGGATCTTAGCTTTTGCAGCGGGACTCAAACCTGCATCCCCTGAGTTAGAAGCTCAGAGTCTTAACCACTGGACCACCAGGGAAGCTCTCCAGGCAAGTCTGGTTTTAATAGTTGTAAAGATACAGCAACAATCATGATGAATCCAACACAGAAGCCTCATGTTTCCCTTCGCATTAGCCTGTGCATGTTGGGATGGGCAAACTACCTCTTTTGGGGGGTCATATGGGGTGGTTTGCTGGATCTTTGTTCCCCAACCAGGAACTGAACCTGGGACCTTGACTGTGAAAGTGCGGGGTCCTAACCACTGGACCGCTAAATAATTCCCCAGATTGGCTTTTAGTCATTGCAGACCTGGTTCCTACTGCCTCCCCTTCTCACCTTCTCAGTAAAGCCTTCTTGGTAATCCTTCCCTGCTTCTCAGAGTGACATCTGACCACACTGCAGTGGATCATTGTTGCCTGTAGTCCGTAGCTGGGAACCTGGGGCCAGCTGGCCTGGTTCACACCCAGACCCCCAAGTCTCAGCCACGCAAACCTGGGCAGCTAACTTCTCAGTGTCTCCTCTGTGAGATGGAATTGTAGTGTCTTTCTCATGGCCTTGCTGGAAGTGCTTGCTGAGAACACACGCGTAAATCCTGCCGCATGTTGTGCGTGACCTGTACTTGGTGGCTGTCCCCCTAGGCAGAGCACTGCCAATGACGAGAGGGTCACAGCTTTCAGAGCAGGACTTGCCGTTTATGGATGATATTAACTGGAGGAAGCTGTTGTGATATCTGGCTGAAAATCGCCTCCCCATGAGTCACCCCCACTGCAGGGTCCTGGGGCAGCAGCCCCTGTTTGCCGAGTCCTCTGGTTTGGGGCAAAGGCTATGGGTCCCCCCACCTCTTCCAGCCCCAACTGTCCATCCACCCCTCCCCTCTGTGTCACCCACGCCTCCTCCCTCCTTCCCGAGTGGCGTGTGACTGCTCAGGGGACATGAGAGGCAGCTGGAAAGTGACACAACACCCCTAATTACCCTTGTTCCTTCCATATCCCAGTGCCTAAATTTAGCCAGCAGAGCCTGGGCACTGGGGACCCGACTCCTCCCCCATCAAGCCCCCCACCCTCAGCAAAGACAAGAAATTGAGCCCCAGGACAAGGCTTCTCACCCAGCACCTGCTCCTCACTGCCCCAGGGGTGGGTCAGGGATGCCGCCAAGGGGCCAGCTGGGGGCACAGGGCTCCAGAACGGGCTGTCGCTGCCGCCGCTGACAGCTGGGGCCCCAAGTCATGACGGAGCAGAGCGCCACTTTCCCACCCCCTGCCCTTCCTAGTGATGGGGAAGCCTGGCAGGGAGGGTCAGAGAAAGTGGTCAGAGTGTTAGGGACACAGGCTCAGAAATCAGACAGCCCTGGGTTCTCAGCTTCTGCTCTGCCACCTGACAACGGTGTGACCCTGGGCAAGTCAGCAAACCTCTCTGGGCATGTTTCCTCATCTGAAAAATCAGGACACTCGTAGAATCTCCCAAGTAAGGTAGTCATGAAATTGAAATGAAAGGATACAAGGAAAGCCTGTAGCACCAAGCGGCTGCCCAACAGATGGGCTCAAGGCCCACCCCCTCCAGGAAGCCTTCCTGGCTGGCTCCAGCACAGGTCCCCCTGTGTTCCCCAGGGGCAGCGTGTGTCTGCTGCTGACCACAGCTCCCTCCCAGCCTCCAGGACAAGATCCACAAGGGGAGGGCTTGTTTGTTGCTTGCCTTCAAGGGTGCAGGAGAGAGTTGTGGTAAACTCCAAGTCACTGCTCTTTGGGATAAATAGACAAAAACGGGGCCAGCAGGTGGGTCTAGGAAGGGAGTCAACTGAGGGAAAATGTGCCTCCCCAGAGACGGTGACAGCGGCTTCACACTGGAGCCGGGGGCCGAGGTGTCCTGGTCAGGGTGGGGGCCGCCAGAGTCGGTCAAGGTTGGGATCACCCCCATTTCTGGGTCCCTAGGCCTCAGTTCCTAATCTGCAAAATGGGGCAGTAAATGCCAGCTTCCTAGGGGTGGAGAGAAAATGAAGTGGGGCAGCTGACTGGGCACCCACCCTGCACCTCCTGTGGATGGGGCCTCCAACTGGATGGGATGGAGCCTGAATCTCCTGTTTTGCCTGATGAGGCAGGTGTGGGCCCTCTGGGCAACTTCCCTGAATACAGCTCTGACACACATGCACACACGCACTGCTTCCTAGCCACCCTGGAGCTCCTGGGCACAATCCCTCAGGGGCACGTTGGGCAACAGGGGGTGTTGGGACAGCCAGTCCCATGGCACTGGCCCCTGGTCTCCCCACACTCTTAGCACCAGGCTGTCATACTGGCTCACGAGACACTTATACCTCATTGATGAGGCACTTGCATTATCCTACGTCACCATAAGGATTTGGGGGCACAGAGGGGTTAAGGAATGTTCCAGAAGGACAGAACTTGGGTTCGGACCCAGGCAGTCTGGCCCCAGAGTCTGTGCTGGAAACGACTACATGCCTCTGCAGCCCTGGATGGGTTTAGCCCTTCTTCTCTGATGGGCTTGAGTGATTAGACAGCTTTACAGAGTGGGAGGTGATGCTGCAAAGTGTTGCGGTAACATCTCAGAACTTAGATCTTTCACCGGAAGTTCCCTTCACTGAGAGAGCTCATGGAGTTTGAGCTTCTCTCTTGCAACATCTAATAATAATAGCAACTAGCAGCTAATACTCTTCCAGCTCATTTCATACATTACATGCTCATCCTAAAACTTGGCATGTAACTCATTTCATCCTCATGACAGCCCAAAGAGGAGGGGAATTGTGAATTTCTTCACTGTCCAGATGAGGAAACTGAGGCTCATAGACAATAAGTCACTGGGCGAATCCCAGAGCTCGCGGTAGAGCTGGGACCAAACCCAGGAGGCACCTTGGCTCCAGTCATTCATTCATCCCTCCCTAACCTCCATCACCCTCAGCCTCCTGCCTCCATCTGCTGTACCTGGTGCAAAGCCCCCCTCCCTTCCCCCATCCACCCCCATGTCAAGAAGCTGCATCCCGACCACCAGGAGGAACCTTCCCCCAGCAGCCAGGATACTGAGGAGCGGCCCAGACAGCACCCTCCTTGCCACTCCTGCCAGGAAAGAGGGGTGAGAAGGCCCTAGGATAGTCCCAGGTCATCCCAGCAGGGCCCCTGCCGGCCCACCCCACCTCCCTCTGCAGGCGTGGCCTGGCTGAAAGCCCTGGGAGCCTCACAAGCCACTACTGAAGGTAAACACAAGACTCAGAGACAGAATGACCTGAGCTGCCTTTGGAGGCTTAGAAATGTTTTCCCAGCGGCCTCCCTTTCTCAACCTGGCTCCTGCCTGGGATCCAGTAAGTGTTATGAGCCTAAGAGCAGCTCTGGGGCCCTTAATAGCTACTCCTTCAGCCACGCAAGGAGAAGGTTGTTCCCATAAAGGGCTCCATTAAATCCTTAGCCAAGGGCTGTATTCTCCCTTTCCATCTCAGCTAAGGGGGGAGGCTACTTGACCAGTCCTCTCAGAGAGAGCTAAACACTTAAGGTCTTCATCAAGTGGCAGCTTATCATCATAGTTCTCATGATCATTTCATCATGATCATGATGAAATAAATGATCAGAGATAAAAGACCACACAACCCTGTGCATTGAGAAAGGGGTTAAAGGGACCCACCCAGGCATGCCAAAAGGGTTACAAAAGTTTCTGTCCTGTATTTACTCCTCCATTGGTGAGTGGCTCAACCTTCTGGTGCCTCTCTGGGCACGTGACTCTCCGGCTGGGGGATGGGATACCTGAGTGACAGCATCCAGAAGAACAGGCAGTCTGGATGTGGGGCCTGGCACAGGGAACCAAGCTCTCTCAGGATGTTATATACTATCTGCAGTAAAGATGGTACATTTCCAAGCATTCTATTGAAACTACAGGGGAGGGAGACTGGAAAGGATCCAGTGGGTGAGGGATGATACCTGGAATAGAATTGTTTTGTGCCTGTTGTTACTGCTTAACAGGTGTAAATGCCCCTGGGGTTTTCCTTTTTCATTTGGTTTTGCTTACAGATTTATTTCAGTGGCAGAACAATTGGGTGTAAGGGTTCTCGAGGTTCTCTTCTGACCTGTGTGTTGTTTAGAATTATGTTCAGCTGAAGGAGACAGAAAAGCTCAAAGAAATAATGTGTTGAACAATATAGAATCTCTTTTCTCCCAAGCAAACAACATTTGGAAGGACTAGTCCAGGCCTGATGTGGCAGCTCCATGAACTTCAGAACCCAGATCACCTCCTTCTTGTTCGATCTTCATCCTTAACACATGGTGTCTACCTCATGATCCAAGGTAGCTGCTCCAGCTCCAGCAATCACATAAACACTCCAGCCGGTGGAAAAGAAGGAGAAAGGGTGAAAACCTCTGTCTTTAAATGACATTTCTTACACTCCAGTGGCAGAAGTTATTCACGTGGTCATACCTAACTATAAGGAAGGTTGGGAAATGTCATTATTTCAAATGGTTATGTGCCTAGCAAAAAAGCAAGAGTACTATGGCAAAGAAGATGGGGAGCACAGATTTTGGGGAGTGGTTAGCAGTCTTTAGCACATTGTAATGTTTTTCCACTCCACTGGCCATGTATTTTCTGGCAGTGTGTTCCAGGCACCCAGGGCTCACCCTTAACTTATTCTCATGTGTTACTCTTGACTCCTCATCACAAAATCAGAACTACTTCGAGAGCAAGACCTGGCTCCCAAAACATTGCCCTTACCCTGGCATACAAGGCTCTTGGATGTTGGGTTTTATCACCTGCTATAATCCCTTGCAGCCTTCGCCCAGTGGCCCTGAGACCCCCACCTACTCCTTGAAGCCAGATTATTCCCTGTGCCTGAATGCCTCCTCCCAGGCCTCCTCTGCCAGGGGGTCGCCTATTCAACCCTAAAGACTCACCACAGAAAAGTTGTCTTCTCAGTACAGCCTCCCTATGCCCCTCTGGGGAGAATCAGAACTCTTGTTCCTGCCCTCCCTTGGGCTTCAGGAGCCTTCCGTCATCCCTCTATTTATAGCCTGTTCAAGTCAGGTGCCCCTGGACACATTGCCCGGAGAGAGGGAGGGGCCCTAGGCTGGGAGAGCAGGTTCTGTGACCTGCCTGGGGAAGGGCTCAGAGTTTTTAGGACGTCTCCCCCAGCCTGATGTCTCCACATTCATCTGCCTACTGGAAGATGGGGGAGACAGAGCTCCCACACCTGGAGCAGCCTCATCACTGTGCACGCGGATGGTCTCCTGTCTCCCCAGCTTTGCCGAGTGGCTTGGGGTCTGGGCTGTGCTCCTCTCCATCCCTGGAGGCCAGAGTCCAGCCCTGGGCCAGACCCTGCCTCCACCATTGCTGCCGTGAACCACAGGTTCAGGTTAGATGTCTCTCCATCTAACTGCGGTGGGGACTCACCCCTGCTCTGGGGTAGGGTCCCGGCCGAGATGCCCGAAATGTTGAGCATTTTTTCGAGTTGCAGCGGGCACTTTTGGGTCCCTCTGGAGCTGCAACACGGTCCTCTGGGTGCCTCTAATGTTGCCTCAGGGAAGGCAGGCCCTCATTTCGATGTGCACGGGCCATCTCGGGGCTCTTCTTGAGTCACTACACCGGATTAGGTCTTCATCGTTAGGTGAGGTATGAACTTGAGCTTTCATCTCGAGTTTGGACACGGATATCAGGGTTCCGCTTGAGTTTCTCCAAGAGAGTACGTGCTCGTCTCGTTGTGAGCTGTGCAACTCGCCTTCAACTGGGTGGGAGGGCAGGAGCTGGCTATAACTCTGAGGAGACAAGGAGGCTCTCTCTCCCAATACTCAGCCTCCCCCCTGCTTTCCTAGAAGGTCCAGGCCACCCACCCCGGATGTCAGAGAAACATCTATGCTTCAGAAAGCCAAGCAGGGGACTTCCCTGATGCTCCAGTGGTTAAGATTCTGTGCTTCCAATGCAGGTGGCACAAGTTTGATCCCTGGTTGGAGAAATGAGGTCCCATCTGCTGTGCAGTGAAGCAAAACAAACAAACAAAAAACTCAATGAACAGAACCAAAATAAACAAAGAAAAAAAACCCACAGAAAGCCAAGCAAGGAAGAGAAGAGTCTTGCAGCCCCACACTCAGCGTCACTGTCACCTCACGCGGCCCAGCCCCTACTGTCAGCGCTACACCAACTCACACCGATCCTGAGCGCAAGCCCCCTCCCCAAATGACAGCCTTCCCACCCCCGTCCCCGAAGGCCTCTCCCCAGCACCATCCCCTTTTCTCCCAGTACCCTGACAAATCTGAATTCTAAGCCAGAGTGACCTGGGGGTCCTGAGCCCGACACACACCCCCTCTGCTCCCCCCCCCCCCCCCCCCCCCCCCCCCCCGCTTCCACCCCACTTTCCATTAAAGACACCGACACAGGCATCAAGGACAGCCACCAGCTGCCCACTGAGTGCCCACCCTGCCCTTTCATAAGCCTCCACGCCCGCCTCCGACTGCCCGGACCGGGGGACACTTTGTCACCGCCAGGGCTCACAGGCCCAGCTGACCGAGACCTTCTTGTCTGCTGTGGGCCACGTGACAGGCTGGGTCCAATACACCTGCCCAGGAGCCTCACCTGAACCAGGGCCAGGCTGGGCTCCGGTGTTTAGAACCAGACACGCCCAGCGGTGTGACCTCGGGCAAGTTACTAACCTCCTCTGAGCCTCTGCCATTTGTGGCTGATCCCAATCTGGCCTGCTTCCCAGGGCGCGCCGTGGTAAAAATCCACCTGCCAATGCTGGAGACACAAGAGACATAGGTTCGATCCCTGGGTTGGGAAGAGGAGGGAGGTTCCCTGGAGGAGGAAACGGCCACCCATTCCAGTATTCATGCCTGGAGAATCCCACAGACAGAGGAGCCCAGCGGGCTCCAGTCCATGGGGTTGCAAAGAGTTGGACACGACTGAGCCTGTATGTACTTGCACATCGGCCTTCCCAGGAACTATTGGACACTGTGGGTTTGCGACCCCTCTCTTCTCTCCCTTACCCTAAGAAAGAGGCTCCACCATAAGGGGTGGGCTGGGAGGATCGGTGTGCCTTCTGACCTTGCTCCGGGAGCTGGCCCCCAGGTCCACCTATCTCAAAGTCGGGGAGGCCACACAGGCTGGGGAGGAAGGTGCTGATGCCCAGGAGAAAGTCTGGGGCGCCTCCTAGTGGACACCAAGGGAACGTCTATCTGAGCGGAGGACACAGTCACCCAGCTTCCAGTCCCGCCCTGTAACGAATGGCTCTCAGCTCAGAGTCGGGGTCCAGTACTGACCCACCGCTGCCAGCTCTGGCAAAAGCCACCTCTCCCCATGGAACCTCAGTTTGCTCATCCCCCGAACAGAGCTGATGATGACAATACAACCGCTTGGGACCACAGCGAGGTTTCCGTGTGCCTCGCACACAGTAATGTTTCTCAAGGTCCAGCGAGGCAGGAGC
>ML664188.1:6289865-6392365 GCA_007570785.1 Antilocapra americana | reverse complement strand
GAATTTGACTACTTTTGATGCCTCACTTAAGTGGAATCATGCAGCATTTGTCTTAAAAAAAATTTTTTTTTCTTTATTTGGCTATGCAACATGTGGGATCTAGTTCCCTGAGCAGGGGTTGAACCTGGCCCCAGGCACTGGGAGTGTGGATTCTTAACCACTGGACCACCAGGGAAGTTTCTCTATATTTTTTAGGATCCCCAAGTAGCTCAGATGAAGGTGGTGTGTGGCCCAGGCACTGGGAAAAGGGGCTCAGGGCTTCCAAGGACACCATGAGGGTGCCACAGTGGTTATCTCTACTTGGCAGCCGAGGAAATGGAGGCTCAGGAAGATTGAAATGAGTTGTACAAAGTGATAGGACTTAGCACAAGTGCTATAAGTGCTAGAGCTAGGATTTGAATTTCCATTAGTCTATCATGTCTAAGTTTTTTTTTAATGTATTTATTTGGCCTCGACAGGTCTTATTAACAATTAGCCACATGTGGGATGTATTGGGGCTTCCCAGGTAGCTCTAGTGAAAAAGAACCTGCCTGCCAATGCAGGAGACATGAGACATGGGTTCGATCCCTGGGTTGGGAAGACCCCCTGAAGGCGGGTATGGCAACCCGTTCCAGTATTCTTGCCTGGAGAATCCCATGGACAGAGGCTCCTGGTGGGCTACAGTCCATAGGGTCGCATGAAGTTGGACATAGCTAAGCTAGCAGCTTAGCTCACTAGCTTGTGGGATATATTAATAGTCCTCTGACCAGGGATTGAACCTGGGCCCCTTGCATTGGGAGAAAGAAGCCTCAGCCACTGGACCACCAGGGAAGTCCTTGTTATGTCTGAGTTCTTAACCAGGATGCCTCCTCCTTGTTGTCTTTTTACAGAAGGGGATTGTGAAATTCACTTCTGTAATTTACCCAAGGTCAAGTGGCTGACAAGTGCCAAATCTTGGACTTGAACTCAAAACTGTGTACCCCAGACCCCAGATTCTTTACGGATGAACCTGCTCTCTTTATCCCAGCAGTGTGTCCGCACGCTGGACTGTCCACTCCATTTCCAGCCGCGTCAGACCCTTCTGCCTTTGTTGTCATGTCGTGCTAACCAGCACCGGCGGACCAGGGTCCCTGGAGCCACAGCTGCAGCCGGGAATGCAGGGAGCTCAGCACTGCGGGCAGAAATGGAAAGTGACACTTCCTGGCCCCACGGGTCCTCTCCTGAGCGGGGGAGCAGATCGTGCACCTGGGCACGGGAGGTGGCAGAGCACAGCAGCTGTCAGAGGATCAGGAGGCGGAGGGAATGGAAACTGACAGCTTACCCACCAGGGCACCGCTGGGCACCCAGCACCACAGCTGGGGTGGAAGCTGGTGGGGGCAGGGCAGCCGAGCTCCTGGGATGACCCCTGGCTTCCAGTGGGTTCCCACACAGTGGCAGGAGGACTAGGGTCTGTAAGCATGGATTCAAATAGCGGGTGACCCCTCACCTGCTCCGCAACTGCAGTGGTGCGTGTCCCTTGCGAACCTACAGACTGCAGACAAGTTGCTTAACCGCTCTGGGCCTCGGTGCCTCATGTATCAGATGTCATAGTAAGAGCCTTAGAAATTTCAGCATATATAAAAATGCCTAGCTCCCAGTAAACATCATCATCTGAGTTGACCAAATCCAAGAGAGGCAGTTTACTACACCCGGCCGCTGTGGGGGACAGATGAATTATAACTAGGAGAAGCTGGTCGTACCGGGCATACAGCAAGATCTAGAGCTGTAATTGTTGCCGTTGCTGTTGTTTAGTTGCTAAGTCGTGTCTGACCCTTTTGTGACCCCATGGACTGTAGCCCGCCAAGCTCCTCTGTCCACGGGATTTCCCAGGCAAGAATACTGGAATGGGTAGCCATTTCTTTCTCCAGGGCATCTTCCCAACCCAGGGATCAAACCCGTATGTCCTGCTTGGCTGGCAGATTCTTTACTGCTGAGTCTCCAGGGAAGCCAATATCAGCAATAGGTATTATTATTAGGAGCAGAACAGGCTACGTAACTTGCAGAATCCAGTACAAATGAAAATGGGGGTCCCTGTTAAAAAATGATTAAGAATTTCAAGATGGCAACAGCAGAACATTATCCCAAGCTTGGGGCCCTGAGCTACTTGCACATGTTTCTGTTCAGTCGCTAGGTCGTGTCTGACTGTTTGTGACCCCATGGACGGCAGCACGCCAGGCTTCCCTTTCCTTCATTATCTCCTGGAGTTTGCCCAAATTCATGTCCACTGAGTCAGCGGTGCCATCCAACCATCTCATCCTCTGCCACCCTCTGCTCAGGTTAGACATCCGGGAAGCTGGCCCTGATCAGGAGATAGGACACCCCAGTCCTTAGAGCGGCTCCGTGGGCTGCCCTCAGGAAGGCTGCTCTTCTGCTCGATGCTGAATCTAAGTGAGGGCTTCCCTGAGCTTGCCTTGCCTGGTCTCCAGATTATTTCAGAAGCACTTGCGACTGGGAGCATAACTTGTCCTGCATGAGAAGGAGGCCCTTGGGGCTGTCCCCTGGGCTTTGAGCCCTTCCAGATGGGCCCAGAGTCCTTGAATGTTGGGGCCTTTTGAGATTATCCCCAGGCCCACCCCAAGACAGGCCGGCCCTGCCCCAGGACACACAGGACCCTGCGGCAGGGCCGGAGGAGGGCCCCGCCTCTGACTTCCCGCCTGGGAGTCCTGTCTCAGGGAACCAGCTGAGACGTGGTGGGGGTCCCAGGCCCGGTGGTGGGGGAAGGGTGGGTAGGGGAAAGGGGAGCCTTCCGTGGGGAGGATGGGTTTTCAGTATAGGGGAAGGGAGTTTCTGTTCTCTTGGCTTCTCTGCGTTTTCTGCAATGGCACATACTGCTTTTGTAATACCAGGGAAAAAATACCATAAATGAACCTTCAGTTAAGGAATAGCACAGCGTTCTCATAGGAACCAAGACGACAAGCCCTTGATGCAAAGTACATTCAGAGGGAAGAAAAAAAATTAAAAATAGAGAGACGGTTAGATCAGAGCAACTGATCTTGTTGTAATAACTCCTCAAGGCTTACCTCCCTCCATGAGAACCCTGGTTCGAGGGACTGAGATGTCTCAGCTGGGCTCTGAGATTTTGGGTGGGGGTCGGGGTGTGTGTGTGTGTGTGTGTGTGGTGTGCTGTGTGAGTGACTGAGTGTGTGGAGTGAGGGACAGTCAGTCCCTCCAGAAGCCAGGCCGCAGGGGATATGAGGAGGCAGATGGCCCCAGAGAGCATGCAGTCTCTGAAACCAGGCGCAGTAGAGCCGGAATCCAGCCCCATTAACCTCTCTGGTTCTCTGAGCTGCAGTTTCCTCATTTATAAAATGGAGAAAACCACGTCTGCTTCACAGGTTTGTAGCTGTGGGGATTAAAGATAATGAGCTGGCTCAAAGAGTTAGCACGTAGTAGGTGTTCAACCACCATGAACACCCCCCTCCAACCGTGACCCCTCCCCCTTATGCTGATCCTCATCGTTGCCGTCGGGGATCTGACCCCAGGGGAGGGCAAGGGGAAAGGATGGCATCGTAGAGGCCAATATGCAATGGCATCGTAGAGGCCATGGCACCCTCAGCGGGTCACCACCAAGCCTGTTCTCAGCGGGATGGACCCTCCTCCCAAGCTAACCAAAGCGCACAGAACCCTTGACGAGACCCTGGAGGAGCCATTTGGTGGAGCGTGGAGACCCCTAGTGGCCTCACGGGGAACTGCGGCCTCCTTGGGAAACCCACCAGGAGCGGAGCTGCTCTGGGAACTTTGCTCTGTATGGCAATCTTTCTGAGTCCCTGCTAAATACCAGAGCTGGCGCTAGGTGCTGTGGAAGCAGAGAGAAGAGAAGCCCGCCGCCCCCAGGGAAACTCACCATCAGGAGAGTTGCAGAGGCTGTTCCTGCCAACCTGTACTCCCATATCCATTCACAAGGAAGGGAACGCCAGAGTCAGTCTAGGACCTGGGTCAAGACAACCCCTCTCCCATAGAGCACCTGGAATAAGCAAGATTCAACAGTTATTATGCTCCCTTGCCCTTCTCCGAGCACGTTGGAAACCGCCAGATACTTGCATAAAATAAGTGCTTACTCATATGGCATTTCATTGGGTCTCTGAGGAGCAGGTGCTAAAGACTAGCCTGTGGACGAGAGAGCTGGTGCTCAGGGAGGCTTAGATAATTAAGTAAGAGTCAGGATTTGAACTCAGGTCCGCCTGGCTCCAGAGTCTGTGCTCTTATGCAAAAGGATCTGCCAAGTGGGGTAGCCTGTGACTTGCCAAGCAAACAGACTCACCTCTCCGGGCGTCAGAGTCCTTATCATACAGGCCAGGTGTTCTGCTTTGTTTTTGTTGTTGTTGTTTTAAGCTCATATGAGCACTGGTTCCCAGTCCCGACTCTGTGTGGGGTTCACTAGATTTCCTTGGTCTGGGTGCATCCTGGGCCTTGGGATTACAAACCATCCCAGGTGATTCTTAGATGCAAGGAGGACTGGGACAAGACCCAAAGGTTAAACTTTATTTATTCTGCCAGGTGGTATTAAGCCTTGGGTGGGGAAGAGGGTTCTTCCTCCATCTCCCTGTGTTCAGTTCTGCTTGATTCTTTTTTTATTATTTATTTATTAGAGAAAAATCGCTTCCTCTAAAGTGTACAGTTCAGTAGGTTGTTCAGACGGTAAAGAATTCTGCAATGCAGGAGACCTAGATTCAATCCCTGTGTCAGGAAGATCCCCTGGAGGATGGCATGACAACCCACTCCAGTATTCTTGCCTGGAGAATCTCCATGGACAGAGGAGCCTGGCGGGCTACAGTCCATGGGGTGGCAAAGAATCATACACAACTGAGCGACTAAGCACACAGAGCACAAAATGTACACTTCAGTGGGCTTTAGTATGTTCCACAAGGTTGTGCAAACATTACCACATCAGATTTCAGAAAGCTTTCATCACCCCAAAAGAAACCCTGTACCTATTAGCAATCCTTCCCTATCAGCTCTCCTGCTAGCCCCTGGCAATCCCTAACCGACTATCTGTCTCTACAGATTTGTCTTTTCTGGACATTTCACATAAATGGAACCTGTGTCCAGTTTCTCTCATTTGACTTTATATCTTCAAGGTTCATCCTTGTTGTAACATGTACCAGTTCCATATGGCGACATCACACTAAAAAAATCCATTCATCAATTGCCAGATGGTTAAAGGCTCTGATAGTCTCTTGGCTGAGAAAGGTGACTGGATTTACCCAGGTGGAAGGGCCAAGAGTGGCTCCAGGGAGCCCATACGCTGTCTCTCAAGCCTGCATGAAGGAAAACCCAGAGGGGCAGGGATGTGAAAACCAACCCTAAAAAGCTCCAAGGAGCAGATCCTGAGCAACCATGAGAGGTGGGCCATAACTGTTCCCCCCGCTTCCATGAAGATAACCAGAGACCTGGGCAAAGTTGTATCCACCAAGCTACATCATTGCGGCACAGCTGAACAGTGAAACACAGAAATAACCTGGGTGTCCAAGAAAATAGGGAACTCATTCCCTAAGTGATGCTGCTTCTATCCGAGGGAATACCATGCAGTCAAATACAATGCAGTATCAGCTCACTTTTATTGTAGTGCCAAACCCTGCTAGTGCATTTCACATGTGCAGACTCTCACGGCTCAACCCTCATGACAAAAACATGCTCTTAGGATCCCCATTTTAAATGAGGAGATGAAAGTAGAGAACTATTAGGTAACTTGCCCAAGGCTGTGCAGCTAGAAAGCTGTGTGGCTAAGATCTGAGCCAGGGTCTGCTTGCTTGATTTCTCTGCTCCACCATTTCTCCGAGGGTAGAAAAAAATTTACCAACATGAGAAACCATTCACAAAATATTAGTTCAATGAATGAATCAGTTTACGGAATAATATGCAGGGTACCAAGCAAGACTGGGAGGAAAGTCACCGCACAGTTGGAGCAGGTGTAACTTTTGTTTTTGGCTCTGTGTTTGTATTTTCCCAGTTTTGTACAATACAAGGGACATGTTTTCATTTTTAGGAAGAAAAGTATTTTATTTGGTTCATGTAAAATACAAACAACATTCATATATAGATGGTGGAAATTCAGTATGGAGCATTCCCTATGAAGGGCAATGTTTTAATATTTATCAAAGTTGCAAACGTATTTGCCCATTGACCCAGCAATCCTGGGTAGCTCAGACTGTAAAGAATCTGCCTGCAATGCAGGAGATCTGGGTTCGATCCCTGGGTCAGGAAGATTCCTGGAGAAGGGAATGGCTACCCACTCCAGTGTTCTTGCCTTGAAAATTCCATGGACAGAGGAGCCTGGTGGGTTATAGCTGCAAAGAGTCAGACACAGCTAAGTGATTAATACTTTTTCACTTTTCAGCAATCCTAAATCTACATTTTATCCTATAGGTAGAGCTGTTCATAAATGAATATGAAGCTACTCCCTATACCATTGCTTGTTATAACAAAAGCTTGAAGGCAAATTAAACATGCACTGTATATAAATAATCTTTGGAAGGAATACTATACAGCCGTAAAAAGAACGAGGACACTTTCTATACTGCTAGGAAAAGAGCACTGGGATATTTTTTCAATGAAAAGGGCAGGATTCAGAACTGTGTGTTCATAACAATACTTCTGTGTGAGAAAGTAAGGAAGGGAGAAAATATTTTTTGTCTGTTTGTACTTTATCATGATGTTGGCAGGCAAGGTGATAACCAGAATATTTAAAAGCTAGCACACAACAGATTACAGCTGGTCTTATAATCACTGCAGAAAGGACACCCAAGGAACCAAGAAGCGACTGCCCTTAGAGACAGGAACGTGGGGTGCACAGGACAGGGGTGGGGACAAGACTGACTTCTCAGACTCTGCCATCTTATTCTGTTTAAATTTGTGATTCATGGCACTGCATTACCTGGTTGAAAAGTCATGATTTC
Organism: Antilocapra americana; assembly: GCA_007570785.1. Taxonomy (NCBI): domain Eukaryota; kingdom Metazoa; phylum Chordata; class Mammalia; order Artiodactyla; family Antilocapridae; genus Antilocapra; species Antilocapra americana. The sequence goes on along the minus strand of ML664188.1, from coordinate 6,385,451 downwards.
AAAAACACCACTTGCAAAACCGTGGCTTCCAGTGCCTGCTATCCCCATGTCTAGGAGGAGAGAGCACTCAGATTGTAGAGCGCTGGGCATCAGGGCGGCCTCCGTTGTGGCCCAGGCATGTAGATGAGGGCATAGGTAAGGGGCGGAAGTGTTCCTCCCATCCTCAGAGATCCCCCCGAGCTTCCTTCAGCTTGGCACAGTGCTTGGCACAGTGCCTGGCGCATAGTAGGCACTTAGGAAGCATCTGTCTAATTAATTGCTCCCCTGCTGGCCTGATTATTTCACTGTTGGGGTGGTAAGCCTCTTACCTACATGGATCTGCCCTGTAGCTTAAGCCATGGAGTTGCTGGTACTCAGGGCCACATTACTTTAATCAGATAATCAGATTACTCTTTCCCTTGCATCTGGCAGAGACCAGGCATTGCAGAAAGGGAAATGAAAGCATAAAGCATTCATCCCGTTGGGCAGACGTTTATTAAGCACCTGCCACGCACAGGTCCTAGGCCTAGGTCTGCCACGCAGCAAGCCCTCGGATTGCCTCTCCTGGGACAGCCGTTCTCCAGCACCCCTTGCAGCTAAGGTCAATGGTGCCCTCACATGCAGCATCTCTCTCAGTCCTTCCCCCAGCCCTGCATGGGATGCCACGCTTAGTCGCTCAGTAGTGTCCTACTCTTTGTGACCCCAGGGACTACAGCCTGCCAGGCTCCTCTGTCCATGGCGATTCTCCAGGCAAGAATTCTGGAGTGGATTGCCATTTCCTTCTCCGGGGGATCTTCCCAACCCAGGGATCAAACCCCGGTTTCCCACATTGCGGGTGGATTCCTTACTGTCTGAGCCACCGGGGAAGCCCATGGGAAGTGTTTTCATTATTCAGTGCCTATGGATGCAAGTGACACAAGCCAGACTCAAACGCATTTAAGCAAGAAGAGATTTGTATTGGCTTGTATAACTGAAGGTAAGTAGGTTTCAGGTATGGGGAAATCAAGACTCTAGCTGTATCTGTTTTCTTTCTTCTGTATCCCCTTTGTCCTTAGGCTGGCTTGCCTCATAGCTGAGAGATGTCACCAGTAGGAGGGAACAGTATGTTTTCCTGTCGGTATCCATCTGAAGAGACACTTAGCTTTCCAGATCTCTCTCAAGAATAAGGAAGATTCTTTCCCCAAAACTTGAAAAGATTTGAGCAAGTCTAACCTCACATCTTACTAACACAGATTGACTTAGGACTTCTCACCCTGTAATCCAGTGGTTCTCAACCCTGGGGCTGTACATCAGGATTACACAGGGAGTTTTTTTGGGGAAAAAAAAACAGTCTGATTCCCAAGCCCTTCTACCCCAGGTCCCATTTAATCAGAAACTTTGTGGATGGGGCCCAGGCATCAGCATTTTAGGAAAGCTTTCTGGGTGCTTCTAACGCACAATGAGGGCCTCAGGGTTAGGCTTAGGGAATTGTCTCCCGAGGAAGTCATCTGTCCAGTGACAGAGAGCTGGCCTGACTGAACTAGAAAACTTCACACCTGTGGCCCACTGCTGGCCCCTGCTGCCTGTAATAGACCAGCAATTAATCATTTTAATAAATCCTATAATTTTCTTGTGAGCAGCATAATTATATCGCTTAGCAATTTGTGTGCGTGCTAAAAGCATTAATTTGCTCAATGTAAACATCTAAAATATGCCACAATTATCGTAAGCCGTGTGAGCATGTCTTTTTTTTTTTTTAATAAGCTGGGAGCTTCCAGAGCTGGATGTAGCCCAGGGCCTCTGCATTCATGAGAGATTCCTGCCTGATGTGGGCCCAAGCTGAGTCACTTGGCCTGGGACCCTTCCCTTCTTTGGAGGTTTGAAATTTTGATCCCAATTCTTCCTTGCCCTGTAGTGGCTTTGGGACATTACCCCTTCACAGGGGCCTCGTGGTGGAAGCCCGGACCTTCCTGCTCTTGACTGTGAACTTGATGATGTGACTTGCTTTGACCCTTGGAGGATGAGATGAACGGGGATTCTAAACCTGCTTTCCTGGCTGAGCTTGCCCCCTTTGCACATCTGCCATATCCCCAGGAAGAACACATCCAGATGCGGGCCCCTTCAGGCTGGGCCCCACGAGGAGCGATGCATCTGAGCTGAGCTGGATCTTCTGCATGGAGCAGAGCCACGTGGCCAAGCCCAGCCCTTCTGCAAAGCCATGAGCGTGAGAAGTTGTGATTGTCCTTTTAAGCCACTGAGTTTGGAGACTTCCCTGGTGGTCCAGTGGCTAAGAATCCACCTGCCAACGCAGAAGATATGGATTCGATGCCTAGTTCGGAAAGATCCCACATGCCAGGGGACGACTAAGCCCGTGTGCCCCACCTACTGAAGCCTGAACACCTGGAGCCCATGCTACTCAACCAGAGAAGTCGGAGCACTGCCGCCAGCGAGCAGCCCCCGCTCACTGCAGCTAGAGAAAGCCCACACACAGCAAAGAAGACCCAGTACAGCAAAAAAATAAAATTAAATTAAAAAGCCTTAATAAAACTGGTGGCCTTCAAACGAAAACTAAAAGAAATAAGCCACGGAATTTGGGCTTGTTTTGTTACACAGCACAATTGCCGCCTTCATTGCCTGATACACCTTCCCAGACTGTGCAGTGGACAGACATACCCCTAAGCTCTTTTGGTCCCAGAGAACATTAGGGACCAAGCATAGTGACAAATAGGGTCTGAACAGAAAGCATCTCCCTCCTGGGATCCAATGATAGTATCCTGTGTTTATGAAGGTTTGTGGCTAGGCCTTCATCCAAGCCTACTGATTATAAACGTAGGTTATTTTGGAACCAGTTTGCCTGGGTTTGAAGCCCAGCTCCACCACTTGCATGCTGTGTGACCCTGAACAGGTCACTTAACTTCTCTGAGCCTTGGGTACCTCACCTGTCCAATGAAGATATTAATAAGCTGCTTTGTCTGCTTCTGTTGTGCAGATGAAACAAATTAATTTGTCTGAAATGTGTAGAGCAGGGCCTGGCACATACTGTAAACATTATATAAGTGTGAGCTCCTATTATTAAGCGCTGTCCATGCATTTAATTCTCTCAACAAAGCAACCGGAGAACCTTATCACTGTTTTGTCGATACAGGAACTGAGGTTAAAAGGGGTTAAATAACTTGTCCAAGTTATATAACATGTGAGTCACTGAGCCAAGGTATGAAAACAATTCCATCTGATTTCAAAACATTTTTTATCTCTGTATCCAGCACATTTAAAGCAAACGTGGTGCGTGTCAGGAGATGAGGCATGTTGACGAATGAATGAACAGGCATGGCTGATGGACAGCAGGCTGGACCGTGACCAGAACTTCTTATCCAGCGCTCTCTTTACTCTCCCCAGCTTTTAACTGGGCTGGGACTGGCTGGTGAGTGGGAACCTCCTCCAGAATGGTGTGGGAGGATGGAGGGCCATGCAAGATGCCCTAGGTTAGGAGGCAGGGTCCCACATTCCGTCCTGGTTCTGCCCCATCCACCTGGGCGTCCCTAGGCCAGTGGTTCTGCAGACTCTCTGAGACCCAGTTTACCGCAGGTTAAAGCAGGAGCCTGCAGGAAGGAGAGCCAGGGAGCGGCAGGGCAGCCAATGCCAAAGTCTCCCTCCTGTCCTCCACTGCCTGTGAAAGGCTCTGTCCTCCGAGGGAAATCTGAGCCTTGCTGAGCTGGCACATTCTGGGGTCTAAACAGCTGTGTCCCCGTGCCCCCCAGCCTAGGGCGAAGGCCTGTGCCTCCGAAAGGCAAGGACAGGTGTGGAGCCTACTCCGGGTGTCAACTTGCCCTGGGGTGGAGCCATAGGCTGAGTCCAGAGAGTTCCAGAGTCAGATACGCCAAGGTGTCTCCTGATGGAGAAGGGCAGGGCAGGCAGAGCCCTGTGGCTTGGTGCAGGGGAAAGAGAAAGGACCTGGAGGCAGAGATCAGTGGTCACTTCCCAGTTCTGGTCACTTAGCCACATGGAACCTTAGTTTCCTTGGAATGAGAGTTACGATTCCTACATCTTGGGGCCACATGGAAGCTCCAAAGGGGTTCCCTGGAGGGAGAGGCCCCTCCGTAAACTCAAATGGCTTGGACCCCAGGAGGTCATTTCCTGGACCTCAGTTTCTACATCTAAAATGAGAGCAAGGAGCTCAAGGATGCTTCGGCCCAGCCCTGCAAGAAATGGTCAGTGTAAGTCAGCGGGATTCCTGAGATGAAATGTGGCTTCTGCTGTGATGCTCTGTGAAGAAGACCACCGTCACCCACCACGTGTCCTCGTCCGAAATGCCTCATAACCAGAGTCCAGCAGTTCTCCTGGTGACACAGGAGACAGAAGAATGAACGCAACAAGGCCGGGGGAGAGACAAGGAGACGAAACCTGAAGGTGAGCATTTGGCGAGACAACCAGTCTAATCCTCACAAGTCTTTGTCCTAAGAAAGTGAAGCAAGAGTCGCTCAGTCGTGTCTGACTCTTTTTGACCCTATGGACCGTAGCCCGCTAGGTTCCTCTGTCCAGGGGATTTTCCAGGCAAGAATACTGGAGTGATGGCAATATGGCAACACCGATAGCCATCTCTCCTGGGGGTCTTCCTGACTCAGGGATCAAACCTTGGTGTCCCACATTGCAGGCAGACTCTCTACAGTCTGAGCCACCAGGGAAGCCCATCATAAGAAAAGGACTTGCCAAGCCCAAAGAGACTTAAGTGCCTCCAACCAGAGGGTTGCAGCAGCATCCTAGTCCACATGAATCGGCTTAAAGGACATTTGGGGGACAAAGAGAGATTTTGAATACGTGCTGTGCAGTAGGTAAGACAAAAGTGTTTTGATGGAGAGGTCGAGATTGTTAATTGGCGGGGAAAAGCAGATTACAATGCAACAAGGGCATTATGAGCTTGTCTTGATGATTATATATATCTATATGCATAAACAGAGATCTGGGAAGACAGACAATAAGGCATTTACAGTGATCCTCCCCAGATGGTAGGAATAGAGATGGTTTTGTTTTCTTATTTTTGCTCTTCTATGTGTTCCAATGTTCTATCATGTACACATACAACATTGGCAATAATCAACGTTTTTTAAGTTAGAGAATTTCTCTGCACAGTCCCTAACTCTGACGGTTTCCTCTGGCCTCAGCCTCCTCTCTGAGCCTCTGCCCCATCTCCAACCTGCCCTCAACACTGACCAGGCGCTGGTGTCTTCATCACAGCTTCCCTTCCTCCCACCCTCTCTCTCATCATGCTTCCATGCGGAGGAGTGTCGGTTGAATTGCAGTAACCTTCCAGCCTCTCTCTTGTAGATCACTCCCTCCTCCTCCCCTGCAGAGAAATGACTGATGGCCAAGTTTGGGAGGAGTGCTTGGGCATGCCCAGCCCAGCCCCTTCTCTTCTGGAAGCCTTTACCACATCTGCACTTGGGCCGGGGACTGGGTGGTTTGGGTGGGTGAATGTCAAGTTCAAGGGTGGGGTCATAAGATCTGTGCCCTTGGCCACGGATCTGAAGTCACAGAGGGAACTATTTTGAACTCTGTCTGTGCAGCTGCTGTGTGTTTCTCCCAGTGTGTTTCTCCCAGGCTTGGATGGGGAGTGGAGGACTCTTGACTGAATTCTCTAAAACCCAACATCTTGCTCTTCCTTCCCCAGTGGCCACTGCTCTTCTGCTCAATCCAGGCCCCAGTGGAAGCCCATCTTCTCTCAGTGGACCTTCAGGGCTGAGCTTCTGCTGCAAAGGAGAATAGGACATCCCTGGTAGATGGAGCTGAGGGTGGTGGTGGGGCTTGAGGATCCAGCAGAGGAAGGAGCCTGGGCACAGGCACCGAGGCTGGATGGCAAGGTGGGAGGGAAGAGTGAGCAGAGAGGAGGCTGTGCCCTGTGCCTGGGTTCAGCGAGGCCAGGCTGAGGGATTCTGACTTCAGCATGGGGCCGCAGAACAGTTTCAGGTCCAGATGCAAACTTGTCACCTTCGGATATTGTGAGATCATCTCTTGGGGCCACTCTGTGAGCCTTGATCAAGAAGGAAGTGATCTGGGAACAAGGGGACCAGCAGTGGGATTGTTAACCCAGAGCATCTACAGGGGAGAGAAAAGAGCTGCTTAAAAGAATAAACAGAGACTTCCCTCGGGTCCAGGGGTTCAGAATCTGCCTTCCAATGAAAGGGACCTGGGTTTGATACCTGGGCAGGGAACCAAGACCCTACATGCCACAGCTGAACCTGCGTGCTCCAGCGGCCGAGCCTGGGTGCCACAGTGAAGACCCAGTGCAGCCAAACTAAAAAAAAAGGAATAAATGACGGCAGCAGCCTCCACAATCGAGTGAGCTGAGAACTTCGTTTCGGAAACAATCACTCCTGATTGGCAAAAGCTCAAGGAGGGAATTTCTTTTGGTGGGGGGAAGGATAAAAATTATTAAATGTTTTTAATACTTGGGCTTTTTTATGTTGATTTCAAGCATTTACTATTGACGTGAGAGTAATAACAAGTCTGAATTTTGAAAATAAAAATGTTAATTATTGTTTGTGTGAGAAAGAATGGGTTATTAAATTATGCAGAGGTGGGCCTTTGAGAGGTAGCTGGCAACCTCGGCAAACCCAAGCCCCTTTCAGAAGACAAATATTTTGCAATATTTTAGGGCTTCTCTGGCGACTCATCGGTAACGAATCCGCCTGCCAGTGCAGGAGAGGAACATTTGAATCCTGGGTCGGGAAGATCCCCTGCAGAAGGAAATGGCAACCCACTCCAGTGTTCTGGCCTAGGAAATCCCAAGGACAGAGGAGACTGGCGGGCTACTGTCCACGGGGCTGAAAAGAGTTGGACATGACTTAGCAACCAAATAGCAACATGGCAAATATTTTGTTCCCTTGTTGCCAAGCTGAAATGGAATTCCTAAGTGATCACACATGCCCTCACACATGTTTTTTTGAAAGCAAATCGATGTAATATCCTGATCATAGTATGAAGAAGAAATTAAAGGGAAGTCATTTATAATAAAATAATTTCAAGGAGAAAACGCACAAGCCGACTGCGGAGGAAACAGGCTGACGTAGCCCTGACACTTGCTCCTAGTGGCCCCACTGGGAGCGTGACAGCCACAGAGGCAGACAGACCCAAGTGGTCTTCCTAATGGTGACTCACACACCACGAGCTGTGCTGAGGCTGGTGACGTGAAATGGGCAATGAGTCCTGGCAGAATTCTGAACAACACAAAGGACAATCTTCTCCTTCCGTGTACATAATAGACTTGTGTTCCTGGAAGATTCTGTGTATATTAGAAGCGTGCAAAATTACTTGGTGTTTATATTTAATCACTGATTACCCACACACATTGTGACAAAGAAAAACACCCTTACAGTTTTCCCAGACCCTTCCTAACTGAGTATCATTGTCTTAGAGCCTCTTCTACAAAACAGCAGCTGAGACCAAAATGTAGATACCCTGCAAAATCAACTTTGCACCTTCTGATGGCTAAGAGGAGGGCAGAACTGGAGAGGAGGGTCTGGAGAGGGAGTTGGTGAACAAGCTCCAAGAAATGGCATCAGGTCCGGGCCAGAGGAGAGAGCAGGCCGGTGGGCACTTCCTAAGATAGACGAGAGATGCTGAACATGGTGAGGTCTCTGGTTCAGCTGTAAGTTGTTCTGAGGCTGCACTGTAATCCCCCTCCTCAGTCCACCTTCCATAAAATCAGCTATAGGGACTTCCCTGACAGTCCAGTGGTTAAGACTCCAAGCTTCTACTGCAGGGGGTGAGGGTTCAATCTCTGGTAGGGGAACTAAGATCCCACATCCAGAGAAATATGGCCAAAAGGTTAAAAAAAATTATAATAAAATTAAATCAGTTGTAAACAGTGGTACTTGGTGAAAGGGAAAGTCACTCAGTTGTGTCTGACTCTTTGTGACCCCATGGATGTTGCAGTCCATGGAATTCTCCAGACCAGAAGACTAGAGTGGGTAACCTTTCCCTTTTCTGGGGGATCTTCCCAACCCAGGGATCAAACCCAGGTCTCCCACCTTGCAGGCAGATTCTTTACCAGCTGAGACACAAGGGAAGCCCAAGAATACTGGAGTGGGTAGCCTTTCCCTTCTCCAGCAATCTTCCCGACCCAGGAATTGAACTGGGGTCTCCTACATTGCAGGAGGATTCTTTACCAACTGAGCTATGAGGGAAGTCCTTGGGAGTACTTGGTAGGGGATAAATAAAATTGATGGCTGTGCCCCTTAGCTACCAGGCACTGGAGGCTTTACCCTCATCAACTCACGTGACCGTCAACCAGCCTGGAGAGGAGGGGCCACACTTGCCCCTATTTTATAATGACCAAATCAAAGGCCAGAGAGACAGAGAAGCTTGTGCAAGGTCAGTCAGCTGTCTGTCAATGGAAGAGCTGAGCTTTGAACCTAGGCAGTCTTGCCCTTGTTGTCCAGCTTAATCACCCCATCAGCAAGGGCCAGGCCTGTGCTTGGGTGAAGCACTTTGGAGAGAAATCACAGCAGCGGGTGTGTGTGTGTGGTGGAGGGGATACTGGGATGAGGTTGTAGGAATCTAGACTAGCAGATACCAAGAGAGCAATCATGAGCACCCATTGGAGATACTTGGAGATGCAGTGAAGGACAACAGACATCCCCAGTATGAAGAAGAGGGTCTCAAGCTGCTTCACCTGGATCTTTAAAGCTGGGTGACTTGAGGGAGGTGGAAGATGTGAAGCATCCCATGACACCCCCCATGCGTTGGCAACCTCCAAGTGGCCACACTGACTGACATCCAAGGCCTTCTGATCTCTTTTGTTTTCTGAACTCTTACATTTCAGTTTGACCTATTTCCACCCCATTTATTAATAGTTGTATTTTTGTGAAGTCACGAACTGAGAAAACATAACACAAAAGACAACTGTGAATACTGAAAAGCTTTCAGTCAATTCAAATGTTATTAACCACAATGGGATCCACATACATTTGAAAAGCATTACCTGTGCAGAAGCCAAATGCCTTCCAGTAACAATGCTTGTGGGACCTACAGGCAATGCTGGGTTGAGGGCACAGGTGGGAAATGAAAGCCATAGTGTGCGTATGCGTTAATCACTCGGTTGTATTCAAGTCTTTGCGATCCCGTGGACTGTAGCTGGCTAGGCTCCTCTATCTGTGGAATTCTCCAGGCAAGAATACTAGAGTGGGTGGCCATTCCCTTCTCCAGGGGATTTTCCTGACCCAGGGATCGAACCTGGTCTCCTGCTTTGCAGGCAGATTCTTTACCATCTGAGCCACCAGGGAAGACCAGAAGCCGTAGTAGGGGCGGGCATTAGTCACACAATCCCCCAGGTCCCAGATCACCCTGTGTGTGTGTCGGGGGGGGGGTGCTTAAGGTCACCACAAGAGTCCTGACCCATGTCATCTGCTCTCTGCTGATACTATATGTCCCGAGGAGAGGCTTTGACTGGGTGGTCCCAATGCCATACTTTCTGGGCTTCCTGGCCCCAATTTCAATGTGTGTAGAAGGCTTCCTCACAGCAACAAGGAATTACCCCACACCAGCCGGGTGTCTGAGGATTCAGTTCGGTCCTGACAACATCTGCCTGGAGATGGCATCGGATTCCAAACGTTAAAGGCTCAGTTCATCCAGACTGCCCTCCACTGCAGGTGCCAGGCACAAACCCAGGTTGTTACCCATGTTTCTGACTGACTGACTGTAAATCAGTTTCCTCCTCGGGTGCAGTAAACTTGCTAGAGCGGTTCACAAAACTCAAGAAGCCAATTCACTCACCAGATTACGGGTTTATTACAGAGGATATTAAAGAACCCAACTCAACAGCCAGATGAAGGGGGTGCGGTCTCCAACAAAGGAGCCTCTGTCTTTGGGGAGTTTGGGGCTGGCCAGGAAGCACAATTGATGCTTTTGAACTGTGATGTTGGAGAATACTCTTGAGAGTCCCATGGACTGCAAGGAGATCAAACCAGTCAATCCTAAAGGAAATCAGTCCTGAATATTCATTGGAAGGACTGATGTTGAAGCTGACACTCCAATACTTTGGCCACCTGCTGCGAAGAACTGACTCCTTGGAAAAGACCCTGATGCTGGGAAAGAGTGAAGGCAGGATAAAGGGATGACAGAGGATGAGATGGTTGGATGGCATCACGAACTCGATGGACATGAGTTTGAGCAAGCTTTGGGAGTTGGTGATGGACAGGGAAGCCTGGCGCGCTGCAGTCAATGGGGTCACAAAGAGTCGGATATAACTGAGCGACTGAATTGAACTGAGGTAACACATGGAAACATTCAGGTTCCCCTACAGGTCAGTTCTCAGAACCCTCACGTCTTTTGTTTTTTAATGGAGACTTTATTACTTAGGCATGACTGATTAATGCATTGGCCATTGGCAATTGATTCAACCTCCTTCTCCCCAACCTGGAAATCAGTCCCACTCCTGTATTCATGGTGGTTCCCCTGACAATGAGCCTCCATCCTTAGGCACTATATAGAGGTTAGCTCATTAACATAAGCCTAGTTGTGGTGGAAAGGGGTTTGTTATGAATAAAAAAAGGGCTCCCCAGGTGGCACTAGTGGTAAACAACCTGCCTGCCAATGGCAGGAGATGTAAGAGGCGCAGGTTTGATCCCTGGGTCAGGAAGATCCCTTGGAGGAGGGCTCGGTAACCCACACCAGTACTCTTGCCTGGAGAATCCCATGAATAGAGGAGCCTGGAAGGCTACAGTCCATAGGGTCACAAAGAGTCAAACACTGAAGAGACTTAAACTTAAACACGTACACACACACACAGGAATAACCAGCCACTCATTTCACTTCTATGTCTCAGAAGATATTTCATGAACCAAGGACAAGAGACCACATATCACTGTAAAAGATGCTCCCATTGATTATATTGCAAAGGAAATTCCAAGGGCTTGGGGAGCTGTGAGCCCAGAATAATGGACAGGAACCAAATACAGGAGAAATATATTTTAGTCATATGGATGACCAAGGGTATACTTCTTTTGAATCACAGCACTGAATACTTATTATAGAATGATTCCGTGGGTGAAGCTTAGGACAACCTCCACCAGGGAGTTAAATGACCTTCCGTCCGGTCCACATAGAGGAGCCTTCAGACTGGGGGCCAGCCCAGGGCTATCAGCTCTGACCAGTGGAGTCATCACAGGAGGTGGGGAAGGAAACAAATTGGGTCACATTTCTAAAAAAAAAGTGGCTGGAAAGTCGACTGAGACAGAAAGGAGAGACCATGCCAAGTGTCAGCAAGGATGTGGAGCAACGGGAACTCTCATAACATGGTTGGCAGGACCGTAAATTGGTAAAGCCACTTTGTGAAACTGGAGGAACTGACCGAACCTAACATACATGTATCCTATGACTTAGCAAATGTGTCCCTAGGAATGTACTCAATAGGAATGGGTGCACGCATAGGCTCCCCAAGACGTAGAAACAAATGCTCACAGCAGGACTCTGGGCTGTGACTGCCAAGGGTCCAGGCTGAGTCCCTGGCCAGGGAACTTCGATCATACAAGCCATGTGGTATGGCCAAAACAAAACAAAACACTCCCACAAACAAACAAAAAAATTGAACAAATGAAAACAAAGCAAATCAGTGTTTCGGCAAAGCAAAATATAAAACAAAGAGAAACAAATGAGCAAATAAGCAGCCACCAGAAAAGCGCTGGCATGGATGTAGAGAAATTGGAACCCCCGGGGCATTACTGATGGGAGTATAAAATGTGAAGCCGCTATGGAAAACAGTACGACAGTTCCTCAAAAAGTCTAACATACAATTAGCATATGATCCCGCAATCCCATTTCTGGGTGTTAAAAACAAGGCAACAGGACCAAAATTAAGTTGTTCATGCTAAACCCCATGTCACCAAACTGAGACTGAATGCCAGTTTTGGCTCTCCCAGAAATGGAATCTTAAACCAGTCAATCAGGAATTGTCTGATTAGCGTTAGTTAGGTCATCTGCCTGGCTGACCCCTGCCAAGCCCAGAAGGAAGGTAATTTCGCAATAACCAACCCACTTTTTTGCCTAGTGTAACTTGCTTGTTCCCATTCCCTTCTGCCCACAAAAGTCTTTCCTTCTGTTCAGCTCCTCTAGGCTCCATTCTGTCTGCTAGACTGACTGATGCCTGATTTGAATCCATTTTTTTCAATTCTTAAAAAATTTAACATGCCTCAGTTTATATTTTGACATGGATACATACCCAAAATAATTGAAAGTGGGACCTGACCAGATATTTGTACATCCATGTTCATAGCATTTTTACTGCCAAAAGGTAGAAACAACTCAAATGCCCATTGATGGGTGAAATGTGGTCTATATATATATATATATATATATATATATATATATATATATATAACAGTATATTATTTAGCCTTAAAAAGGAAGAAAATTCTGACATATGCTACAACATAGATGAACCTTGAAGATATTATGCTGAGCAAAATAAGCCAGACACAGAAGGAAAAATAATGCACGATGCCATTTATAGGAGGTAACTAGTACAGTCAAATTCATCCAGACAGGAAGTAGGAGAGAGGTTGGGAGGGGCTGGGGAGAGAGGGGAATGAGGAGTTCCTTCTGAATGGATATAGAGTTTCAGGATGAGAAAGTCGCTCAGCTGTGTCTGACTCTTAGCAACCCCATAGGCTATACAGTCCATAGAATTTTCCAGGCCAGAATACTGGAGTGGGTAGAGACTTTCCCTTCTTCAGGGGATCTTCCCAACCCAAGGATCGAACCCAGGTCTCCCACATTGCAGACAGATTCTTTACCAGTTGAGCCATAAAAGGAAGCCCAAGAATACTGGAGTGGGTAGCCTATCCCTTCTTCCAGACCCAGGAATCGAACCGGGGTCTCCTGCATTGCAGGCCGATTCTTTACAAACTGAACTATGAGGGAACAGAAAAATTCTGGAGACGGTTACACAGCACAACGATGTGAATGCATTTAACACCACTGAACCGTACACTTAAAAATCGTTATAAGAGTCGTTGGAAAAGACCCTGAGGCTGGGAAATATTGAAGGCAAAAGGAGAAGGGGGCGGCAGAGGATAAGATGGTTAGACAGCATCACTGACTCAGTGGACATGAATCTGAACAAACTTCAGGAGACAGTGAAGGACAGGGAAGCCTGGCATGCTGCAGGCCATGAGGTCATAAAGAGTCAGACTCGACTTAGCAACTGAACAACGACAACAAATATTTAACCAACACACACACACACACACACATTTTAAACTACTAAGAAACAGATGTCTGAGAGCAAATGCCATCCCTGAGGTTTCTGGTGTTCACCCTGCCCACTGAAGACCATTAGGTTCTGTTCCCTCTGACATCTACCCTCCCAGGAAGACCTGTTACAAACTTGCCTCCAGTGCCCTGCGGTGCAAATGCTTGCTTATCTTCTTGACATGACTTCAAAAGTCAGGGAAAACATCAAGGTCCTACTGTATAGCACAGGGAACTATATTCAGCTTTTTTTTGTTGTGGTTGAGTCGCTAAGTCGTGTCCGACTCCTTGCAACCCCATGGACTGCAGCATGCCAGGCTTCCCTGTCCTTCACTCTCTTCTGGAGTTTACTCAGATTCAGGTCCACTGAGTTGGTGATGCTATCTAACCAACTCATCTTCCACTGCCCCTTTTTCCTTTTGCCTTCAATCTTTCCCAGCATCATGGTATTTTCCCATGAGTTGGCCCTTTGCATCAGATATCCTGTAATTAAACCATAATGGAAAAGACTATGAAAAAGAACATTGTATGTATAAATGAATCACTTTGCTGTGCAGTAGAAATTAACACAACATTGTAAATCAACTATACTCCAATCAAATAAATTTTTTAAAAAGCAGGGAAGTCTCAGAAAAGTGCTCGGTCTCTTTGGAGCCCATTGAGAAGCCATTGTCATTCATGAAATTACCAAAAAGGCCACCTTCTGATTCACAGCTCAGGAAGGGGCTGATGATATCGATCTGTCCAGTTGCGGGGTCAGCATTGAGTTCCTGCTAACTGTGCTCCTGTGCAGCTTAGAATGTCTCTGGGACCCCAGGGCAGAGGCTCCAGGAAAGCGCCTTGGCGGAGCACCTAACAGCAAACTCAGCACCCTGTGAATCATCTTACCACTGTCTGTCCAGGGCAATATTATTATTTTCTTGATCAGGAAACTGAGCCTCAATGAGAGTCTCACATCCAGGAAAGGGGTGTGTGGGCTGGCTCTACTTGGTTTCAAATCCTGCTTGTGGACCCTCAAGCTGGGGACTGCTCTGGGGAGAAGGAGGTTCCTTGAGCTTGGGGGCAGCTCAGTCTTTCTTCCAAGGTGAGAGAAGGTGGGGGGAGGGCAAGGTCCACCCTGTGAAGCCTGTCCAGAAGTCCTTGCATACCTGGCAGGCCACTTCCCTGGAAGTCTGTTTGGTAGAAGAGGCTTCAGCTAGAAGGACTTCTGGTGTTTTCTACAGAATACATGTCTTTTCCTACTTTTGCCTGCATCTTCACTCACTGTCAGGGTCCCCCTGACCCTTTCCAGAAGGGAAGCCTCGGGGGAGGATATAGTGTGTGTGTGTGTGTGTGTGTGTGTGTGTGTCTGTGTGCGCACGCGCGCACGCATGTGTGTCTGTCTGTCTGTCCAGAGGAGGAGAGCTTGAAAGAAGTTGATGACTCAGAACAGGGCTGAGAGGGGTGACATGGGTGGGAGTAGATGTGGGGGCCCTCCTGAGTGGAAAGAGCCCCAGAATGGGAATCAGAGTCTCCATCACTGTGCAACCAGGGGGCGGTCCCTGCCCCTCTCCCTGCCTCCTTTCCTTACCTGTACGAGGGCGGGGTGAGAGTTTGTAATTGCCAAGGGTTCATCCACCTGTTACATAAATATTCATGGAGCCCCTGCTCCAGCCACCAGCCAAGGTCTGGGGACTGGGAAGGCAGACCTGTGCCCTCCCCTCCTGGAACTGGTCAGGTGGGGAAGATAGACATAGAGTGACAAGCGCACTGTTTGCTCTGGGGGAGAAGAATGGAGGGGCAACAGACACCCACAGCGGACAGAGCCAACCCAGCCGCAAGGATGGGGCTCAAAGGACCAGCTCAAGGAATAACCTGCTTTCTGCCCAGCCTTGACCCTGGATCCCCAAGAGGCTGGTTGCTCCAGATCCCAGTAGGGGCACATGGATCCCAGAATAGGAGTGGGGTGCGGGGGAGGTGCCACTCCTGCCTTCCTGTTGAGCCATGGGGTAATCTCTGAAAGGAGAACTCCTCAGAATCAACCGGAAAGGGCTGAGAGGAGCCCAGGGCAGAAGGGCCCGCAGCCCGTTGCTTTGTAAAGGGGAGCGGCTGAGACTGCGGTGGTTCCCAAGGCTCTTCCAGGAGGCAAAAGCAGAACTAACATGCCCTCAGCTGCCGAGAAGCAAGCGGGTCCTGCTACATAGTTGTTCTCAACCTCGGCTGCCTGCTGGAGCTGCCTGGGGAGTTTTGAGAACGCCCGATGCCTGAGTGCAATCCCCAGAGAGCCTGCTGTCATTGGCCTGGGGTGCAGCCTGGGCAGATAACTCTAAGGTTCTGAATTGAGAACCAGTGTCCTGGCAGAAGGCTGGGGTCTGCTCCGAGGCCGAAGCCGTTGAGTCAGGGAAGCCAAAGAGGTCAGAGGGTGGCCAGCTCTGCCCAGGGGACAAAGAGGCTCTGTGTTTTCTAGAGAGCATGGGGACTCGGGTCCCCAGATAGGCCTGTTTGTGGTGAAGCAGGGATTAACTGCTCCCCCTCTCTGTCCTGCGGTCCTACTCCCTACCCATTGCCAGATAAAATACAGGATGCCCAGTTAAATTTGAATTTCAGATGAACAACAATAATTATTTAGTATAAGTATGTCTCATATAACACTTGGGACACACTTACACTAAAAAAAATTTTTGTTGTTGTTCATCTGAAATTCAAATTGAATCGGGCATCCTGTTTTTTAATTTGCTAAATCTGGCAACCCTACACCACCCCACCAGCGAGCTGGGAGTCAAGAGCTCCAGTTTCAGATCCCAGCTCTGATTCTAACATGTTGCAGGGGTGGGGGCACTTAGGAAACCCACCGCCCACCTTGGGGTAGCAGTCAGCTCCAGACTTATGTATAATACCCCTCCTTCCTCAGGGGCCAGGCCAACTGTTTCCAAGGCAGTAGGTATGAGTCACAGGTCCCTGGAAAGGCATCGAGCTGTCTTTAAAGGAATACAGGGCCTTTCTCACTAAGAGATCAGCATTTCCCTCCTGTGGGTTTGATTCACATGGATGGTTTTCAAGAGTCTTCTTGCCCTGGGGATGCCGGTGAAATGAGACTGAAATTGAGGGTAGAATCTGGGGCTCAATGGTCTCTGGGGTGTGTGTTTCTGTCTCTCCTCTTGTCTCCTTTCTTCCTCTTCCATCCGCCTCTCCACACTTGCTCTGACATCCTCACTGTACCCAGACATCTCCCCACCCCTATCAAACAGAAGTTCACTCATTCAACAGGGAGCAGTTAGCTGCTGTGGGCCTACTATGTGCCAGGCACTGGAGCTGTGTGCTAAGCACATGGGGGCAAACTCAGCTACTTAAATTGTTGTTGTTCAGTCGCCAAGTTGTGTAGGATTCTGTGAGCTCATGGATTGCAGCATGCCGGGCTCTCCTGTCCGCCACTTAAATGAACATATCGTGGTAAATCTTGACTTCTTGAGAAGTCTCTTGAGAGCTCCTTGGACAGCAAGGAGATCAAACCAGTCAATCCTAAAGGAAATCAACTGTGAATATTCATTGGAAGGACTGATGCTGAAGCAGAAACTCCAATACCTGATGCAAAGAGCCAAGTAATTGGAAAAGACCCCTGATGCTGGGAAAGATTGAGGGCAGGAGGGGAAGTGGATGACAGAGGATAAGGTGGTTGGATGGCATCACTGACTCAGAGGACATGAATTTGAGCAAACTCCGGGAAATAGTGAAGGACAGGGAAGCCTGGTGCGCTGTACTATGGGTTTGCAAAGAGTTGCCATGACTTAGCAGCTAAACAAGAAACCTTGACAAGTGGCCTGGAGGGAAAAACCAGAGTGCTTGGAGAGCCCATCAGTAATTGGGAACTTGACTTCCTTCCCTCGAAGAAGCGTCGTCGGAACTGATAGCTCAAGAGTGGGGCAGGGCAACCCTGGCAGAGGGAAGAGCACACGCAAGGGACACCTCTGGGGAACATTATGACAGGCTTGCCTGGCTGGAGGATGGACAGAAGAGCAGAGAGTGGCCCCAGATGTGGGTAGACATGTTGGCAGGGCCAGTCATGCTGGATGGTGGCATGAAGAAGAATTTGAGGGTTTCATCCATCCTATGACCGAGCAGTTCCACCAGTTCCACTCCTAAGTAACTACCTGTACTTTTTTTTTTTTTTTTTTTGGCTGTATTGGCTCTTTGTTGTGATGCACAGGCTCTCTGTTGCAATACTCAAACTTTCTCCAGTTGTAGCTTGAAGGCTTCTCTTGTCGTGGAGCACAGGCTCTAGACTGTGGGCTCAGTAGTTGTGGGGAGTGGGCTTAGTTGCCCCAAGGTATGCGGGATCTTAGTTCCCCCACCAGGGATCAAGCCTGTGTTCCTTGCATTGGAAGGAGGATTCTCAACCACTGGACCACCACGGAAATCTCACATCTATCTGTATTAGCTTTCTATTGCTGTAATAAACTGACACAAACTTGGTGGCTTAAAACAAATCTTTATCTTACAGTTCTGAAGGTCAGAAGTCCAAAATGAGTCTCACTGGGCTAAGATCAAGGTATCAGCAAGCCTGTGTTCCTTCTAGAGGCTCTAGAAGGATAAGCTGTTTCCTTGCCTTTCCCAGTTCTTGGCTCATCTTCAAAGCCAGTAATGGCTGATCAAGTCTTTCTCACACTGTCATCTGTGTTTCTCTCACCTAGCTTCCCTCTCCTACTTATAAGGAAGCTTTTGATTACACAGAGCCCACCCAGATAATCTAGGATAATCTCTCTATCTCAAGATCAGCTGATTAGAGACCCTAATTCCACCTGCAACCTGAATTCCCTTTTGTATTAAACTTGAGGGCTTCCCAGGTGGCACTAGCGGTAAAGATCCTGCCTGCCAATGCAGGAAACGTAAGAGATGCGGGTTCAATCCCTGGGTAAGGAAGGTTCTCTGGAGGAGGGCATGGCAACCCACTCCAGTGTTCTTGCCTGGAGAATCCAATGGACAGAGGAGCCTGGCAGGCTACAGTCCATGGGGTCGCAAAGAGTCAGACACAACTGAAGCGACTTAGCATGCAAGCACACATTATACTTAAACATACACGTTCTGGGGATTAGGACATGGACATCACTAGGGGTCATTATCTTGTCCACCCCCAACCCAAGAGAAATAAGTGTAATATCCACTAAAAGACTTTCACAACAATGTAGCAGCCTTATCACTAGAGCCCCAAGCTGGGAAAAGCCACAGCAGCAGAATAAACAAACAAATCATAGTATACTTATTTAATGAAATATTGTTGCTGTTGTTGTTGTTTCGTTGCTAAGTTGTGTCCTACTCTTTTGAGACCCCATGGACTGTAGCCCACAGGGCTCCTCTGTTCAGAATACTCGAGTGGGTGGCCATTTTCTTTTCCAGGGCATCTTCCTGACCTAGGGATCAAACCCACATCTCCTACATTGGCAAGTGAATTCTATACTGCTGAGCCACCAGGAAAACCCTAATGAAATATCACACAGCATTAAAAAAGGGTGAACTACTGGTACCCATAATAGCATGGATAAATCTCACAGACATAATGTTTCTCAAAAGAAGCCAAACACGAGAGAATCCATGCTCTCTGATTCCATCTGTAGGGAGGTCAGAAACAGACAAACCTAAGGTGTAGACATACAATTAGTGTCTACACTGGGGAGCAGGGTAACTGACTTTTATGGGCACAAAGAACTGGAAATACTCTGTGTCTTAATCTGGGTGTGATCACAGGTATACACAAATGGGGTAATTCATCATCTGTACACTTTACTGTATACCCAACAAAAACTGGGGTCTGTATTCTAAGAGCGATAAGAAACCACAGTGAGGTTTTAAGCAGTGACATGATGTAATCTGATGTTCATCTATAGGAAGTCACTTTATCTGTTGGGTGGAAAACTGGATGAGAAGTGGGAGCAGTTAGGAGCCCGTGGCAGTGGCCCTGAAGAGAGGTAAGTGTGGCCCATACCTGGGTGGTACTCGTAGAAATGGACAGAAGTGGGTAGTTGCAAAGATATTTAGGAGGGACAATCAATTGGATAAGATTCAGGACATAGTTGGAGAGATGGGTGAGTGGAGAGATGGATGGATGGATTGATGGATTTGTGGATGAGTGGATGGATGGGTGGGTGAATGGAGGAGTGAGTGGGTGGATAGGTAGGTAGGTGGGCAATGGACAGATTGAGTGGAAGAAGGTGAGTGGGTGAATGGGTAGGTAGATGGATGTGTGGGTGAAGAGGAGCTGAGAGAATAAGTAGGTGGTTGAGTGGGTTGATGGATGGAAGAACACCCTCAACAGGACTCTCTACTCTTGTTATTATTGTCCAGAAAGTGCAGATGAATCACACTAGTCAATAAGCATGCAGTCTTTCTCCTGAGACAATTGTGTTTATAATCCCATAGCTCCCTAGTGCCCCAAGGAGAAAAACTAGTTAATACAATGCCCGTTAGGGAGCAGACACTTACAAATAGGCTGGTTTAATGAGATGCAAGGATCCCTCAATCCTTTGGGCATTACAGTGAAAGAACTAGTGATACCCAAGTGAATGGAGGATGAAGTGGGAAGGGAAAAACCTTTCAGAACTACCCCCTTGGAAGCCACCAGGCCTTTCTCCTCCCCACCTAGACCACCAACACTCTCACCTCCTCCAGCATCTCCACCGTTATCACTCCATCATGATACAGATGTGTTGAGACTCTGATTGCAAATGATGCTCACTCAGGTAAAAGGCATGGGTTGCAGGCTCCCCTCGGGTGGGTGGGGACGACTTGCTTCTTGCACAAGACCTCAGCACATCCCAGTGGTAGCTGATTTTAATCCTTGTGGGTCCAGCCCCACTTCCAGGCTATCTGCCCCCACGACCCATTCCTATATCTCATAGTGGCAGGATCAAGAAGGCAGGAGAGCAGCAATTTTTAAGGGAAAAAAGCACTGAAATCCTGCCATGAGAAACCCCAGGTGATCCTGAGCTGGCTCAGCTGTCCCAAACCCCAGTTCACATGCATTCATTCCCTAGACCTCGAAACTGGCTAATTTCTCTCCCTGTGGGAGTCTGACAGCTCACCCTCCAGAGCTCTTCTCTCCCCTCTGCAGGTAGAGTTTGTGCTTTTGGGGTAAACAACATTGCCCGTGGTTGTCAGGTGTTTACCTAGTGGTGGGACTGAGCCATTCCTTCCCATCCACTCCACCATGGGTGCCAGGATTCTGGGTGGGAGCCAGCATCCTACAACACTCAGAGATGGGGGACCCAGCACTGGTGAGTGGGCAATGATTTCACACTGACTACTGGGAAAGTCACATTCACTGTTTCACTTGGGACTTCAGCATCTGGGAACAAGCTAACATCTCCATGCCCAGAGCTGATTTCATGCCTTATCCTATACCCTGCATCCAAGCTAAAATGTAGTCATTGGATCTCCAGCGTCCATGAGCAGATACTTATACTTTAAAATGCTGCATGCTCTGAATTCCGGCTTAAGCTTTAAGCCAGTAGGCCACATTGACTTTCCCTCCCTCGGGCTCTGAGGAAAGGCAATCACTCAATTGCTGGGACCATGGGGCAATGCAGTCAGGGGGTTGGTGCCCAGCTCAGGAATGCTGCAGTTGTCTTTCCGCAGGCAGCTCTAACCCGACGCAATCACTGGCCGAGCCATCCCACCCTGCAGCTGCTGGGAGCCGAGAGTCTGAAGCAGGGCACAGCTGTGCCAGCTGTCAGAGACAGATTACTCTACGGAGTTGGGCCGTGACTCACATTCCAGTACAGGGGAAACACGCAAAACTTAGACACCGTCTTTGGGGTGCCAAAAATCATCTTGGTTTTGTCTTGCAAGATGTTCAGCTTGCAGAGTGTAGGGCAGACGGAGGAACGGGGCGGGGAGGAGGCGAGCGAGGGGAGTAGATCTGTCTGCAGTTGACTCTGCCTGTCACACACCCTCATCGCTCTAATAACAACGCTCAGCATTTAATCAGCGCCTTTGCAGAAGCAGACGATGTCACCCTCATTAATTAGTTAATCCACACAGCCCCCTGGAAGGAGGAGCCATGGTATTATCCCCACTGGGACCCAGAGGGAAACTGAGGCCAGAGTGGGAATTTGGCACCGAGCTGAGGGAACAGCCCGGCAGCTGGACCGGGACCAATCCATGGCTCGTCGCCCATCCTGGAGCCCTCAGTCTTGTCCTCCTCCCTGACTCCAGTCTGCTCACAACTCTTGTGGCCATCTACAGACACCTGGCCAGACTCTATCAGAACTGGCGCTGAAGGCTCTCAGCAGGGAGGGCAGATGCGATGTTGGAGTGAAAAGGGAGCAGCCGGGTGGCTGGACCAGGTAAGGCCCCCCAGGGAACATGTGCTCCAAACCAGACGTCTGGTAGGGTACATTCCTGCCAAAGGGTCTCAGAACTAGGGGTGGACACAGTGATGGGATGTTGGAGTGGAGAGGGAGCAGCTGGGTGGCCGGACCAGGTAAGGCCCCCAGGAAACATGTGCTCCGAACCAGACGTCTGGTAGGGTATGTTCCTGCCAAAGGGTCTCAGAACTAGGGGTGGACGCAGTGATGTGAGTTTCACCATCGTCAAAATGTCTGCTATCTGCCTCCCGTTCAGGCAATTCTTGAGTTTCGCTTGTCTGGTGGTTTCAGAACTAAAGGGAGGGACGTTTCCACCAGAGGGCACAATAACGGTTCCGCTGAATTGGAGACTGGGACTGCCCACCTGGCCACTTTGGGATCCTCATCACACACACACACATACACACACACACACACACACACACACACACACACACATAAGAGTCATACAGATGGAATGCAGGGTCCCCATGGAGTACCTCCGACTCCCTCATGCCCTACAGGAAAGGCAGACAGAAGTCTGTTGTGATGCTTTATAGTCAGGATCACCAATAGCTCAGGGCCTCAAGGATGGACCCTGGAGCAGGAAATGGCAACCCACTCCAGTGTTCTTGCCTGGAGAATCCCATGGGCAGAGGAGCCTGGCGGGCTACAGTCCATGGGGTCTCAAAGAGCCAGACAGGACTGAGCAACTAACACACCTTCAAGGATGGAGGCTTGGGTCAGTCCACTAGGAAAATGAGATGCAGGCAGGAGTTAAAGTTAGAGGAAGGAAGTCATAAACACCTTTTAGGAGTTTGCAAACAGTTGCAGAAATAAGACTGCAGCCACTATCTTGTTGGTTACTGGAGTTGCTGAAGATTAAATCAATAACCCCTCCTGCTTTTCTTTTTAAACAGCAAGGATCACCATTAAAACACATTTTTCATGTATTTCCTTTTCCTTTCCATCTGTATTTGGAACAGCAGTGCTTCTCAAATGGTAATGTGCATACACAGCACTGAGGGATCATGCCAACCTGCTGAGATGTGGGGGCCTGAGATTCTGCATTTCTCACAAACACCCCCCCCCATGGTGCCGCTGCCACCCTGTGAGCATCAAGAATTCAGAGGACATGTTGGTGGTAGTTAAAAGTACCCTTTAACTCAGATGTTAGGCGCTCAGAAGGGATCACCATGAATCTTGAGGAGAAATGGACATGAACATGGCCTTGAAGATCTTGAACTTAAATCTTGATTATGACATCAAGTCTGGATGGAGCTGACCAGGGAATACTGGAACACAATATTGTTTGGTGAAGATGACTCAGAATGAATGGGAGGAGGTTGTGTGTGTGTGTGAGTACCTGTGTGGATTTGTGTGCACTGGGCAGCTAAGGGGGTGGGATGCGGCTGCTACAACTGACCACGGCCCAAGCTGGACTGACAGAACTCTTTCTTTGGGGAATCTAGAAATTTGAACCAAGGGAACACTAAACTTGGCAGTTTTGATTCTGATTCATTACAGTGATCTAGACACAAGGTCCCTGAATTGCTATACTACTATCAGTCCTTAAATCCTCCCTGATACCCTGCTCTTCCTGAGGCTGGGAAGGTCCTCTTTCTTGAATTCCCTAAGGAATCCAATCCAGTATTTGTCCTCCCTGCCTCCATTTTTCTTTTTTTAAAGCAATCTGGAGTTTGCCTTCAAAATAACCATGGATAATACAGAACTCCTTCCAGAAGTAGCTCCCACATGCTTCAACAGAGAGGAAGGCTGCCCTGGACTCAGTCTTACTTTAAATGCAGAAGTCCAGAAAATTTTCAGGAGGGTGGTCCACCTCAGTTCCCCTTCACATAAGCTCCCACTTACATCAAACTGCTATGGGTCATCGTTTTTCCTTAGGATGAAAACAGGGCTCCCGACAACACTTTAGAGGCACTCCCCTCGCTGAAATATGCGGCTCCCCTCTTTGCTCTGATTTCTACTCCACTTTTGAGACCCAGCTGTGTCCTCTTGGCCCCCAGACCCGACTCCCTCCCCCAGGGCTTGCTTAAGGGCCAGTCTAAGAGCTTGACCGCTCCCCCCCCCCTGCTGAGCTCCTAAACCGCAAGCACCCTGTACTGTGATGGTCTAGTACCCCTGAGATCCAACTCCTGGAGGGCTGGGCCTGGGTTCTGCTCCTCTTTGTGCCCACTCACTCCCCCAGTTTCGCACCAGGCACTCCGACAGTGGCCTCCCTGCTCAAGGCTGGCTCTCAGGAAAGGTGTGCTGAGGGAATGAATGGATGCGTGTGAAGCAGAAGAGGAAGGGCAATTTTCTTCATTGCCAGGAATTCAAAATTGACCAAGCGCCCCTTTGGAAGCCAGGCGCTATGCTGGGTCCCAGAAGGATGGAGGGCGAGGGGACACAGATGGTGAAGATGCGCTCTGACCGCCCCCCATCCCCCTTACTCCAAGGAGCGCTCTGCACCCCGAGGAGGTGGAATCCAGCTCCCTCTTGCCTCCCCCTAAATGAACCAGTTCTCCAGTGATCCTACACGCTTTTTTTTCCTCTCCCACGCTAAACCCGGTCACGCGGGGCCTGCAGGAGGGAGACCCAGGCGGCTCCCTTCCCCGCATGCAGCGCGGCGGGTCGTGCCCCTCCCGGCCGCCCACGGAGCCCCAGCGGCGGCAGGAACCCAGCGCCCACCGCCCCCACGCGCCGGGCCCCAGCCGGCGAAAGACTCCGCTCCCTCCGGCCTCGGAGCCACTCCCCTCCCTGGCACCAGGGGGCGCTGCCACCCCACGGCCGTCGCCATGGTCACCGCTGGCGGCGGAGTGGGGTTTACGTAAAGGACGCAGCGTCCCCCGGGGGGCGGAGGCGGCCTTCGCGCCGGCGCCGGCGCCCTGCGGAAGCGGCGTTAGTGAATCGGGGCCTTGGGGAGCCCAGGATGGAGGTGGCGGTCGCGGTGGTGGCGGCGGGCCGAGCCCTGCGGCGGGCTGGAGGTAAAGGGGGACTCGGGTGCGGCGGGCCGGGCCCCGGGCTCGGGCGCGGTGAGAGCGGCGCGGCAGCTGGGCAGTGTCCAGGGCGCGCGATGGCCCGCCCGACGGGTCCGCAGGCGGAGGTGCGGCTGCCGCGCGCGCCCGTGACAGGTGTGAGATCCGTGGAGCCCCTGGCACCGATGTGGGAAGGGTGACACCCGTGGCGCTGGCGTGGGCAGCGTGGGTCTGGCGTGGTTTTCCTGGCACGGGTGTCAGAAGAAGGCTCATCCCCACCTTGGTGTGGTGGTGGCCGCCCAGGTGTGAGGCGGGTGCAGCCCTCTGTGCTGGCAGGTGATGGGCACAGCAATCGAACTCGTGCTGGGGTGGCGGTGGCCAGCTGGTGGGCGCATGTGGTTCCCCTGGCAGGGGTGTGAGGAAGTGCTCTCATTAGTAAGGTGTCCAATGGTCCTGGCCTTGAGATGGTCTGGAGTGATGGCACCCCGGGCTTGAAGAATTTGTGTCCTCAGCATGGCAGGAGTTCCTGGCCGTGACTGTGAGAATTGGCTCTGGCATAGCATAGTGCTGGGGCAGCCTGGCCCTGTGAGGGGAAAATCCATGGCCCTGAGACCCTCGTGGACGGGCAGGGTGAATGCCTGTCCTCCCACTCTGGGTATGACAAGGGGTATTGCTTTTGGCCCAGAGACCCACCTTTAATGTCTGCTGGGCACGCTGGGGGACTGAGGAATGCAGAAGTCTGGGAGAGGGTTGGCGTCCTTTATAATGGACGTGGAAGACAGATACCAGGAGATGCTTCTACCTTGAAGACCCTGATGGTGACCCAGACGGAGAGCTGTCCAGGCACTAGCATCGTCCTGGGCTCATGAATTCATCCAGCTTTGGGGAAGAGGGGAGGGGTGGGTGGTTCTCAGCTCTGCTCACTATCTCTGAATATGTGTCCTGAGATGTTTGCAAGACTGAGAGGTGGACCATGTCAGTGGGCAGGGGAGGCGTAGGGCTCCAGCCATCTGTGGTTCCCGGGCCCTGCCATTTCCTTGGAGTGTTGGTGTCTGTGATGCTCAGAAGCCTTTGGATCCAGAGGAACATTTGGGGCATATTTGAAACACGAGTCTGCAGCCACCAGGAGTGTGCTGGGGTTGTGCCTGCCCTCACTGATCCTTTGGGAAGCTCTGGGTGAGGGTCTCACTCAGCATCATATCTGCCCTACTTCACAGAGTGGCAATTTACAGACCCACCCCCACCGCACCCCCAGAGAAGTCTTAGGATGTGGGAGGAAATCGTTAGGTCTTTGTGGATCTCTTGGGGAACGGAATCGCAGGAGGAGAATAAATGAACCTGGGCCTTTAGGAGTCTAGAAAGCCCAGGCTGAGGGTATACAAGACTAGGGTGGGGCTGGCAACTCATTTGCCCAGGTGGGTGCCTGGAGATGCTTCTGAGATTCCTCAAAGCTGGAGTGTTGTCCAATGCATTTGGAGCCAGAAGACTTGAATTCCAGTCTCGCCAGTGTGACCTTGAGCAGGTGACTTTACCTCTCACAGCCACATCGGAAGGTGGTTGCAGAGGATGAAAGATAGTGCCAGCAGAAACCCTTTGTGAAGACCTGTCCGAGGTTCAGGGATTATCCTCAGGTGAAGAGACCAGGGCTGGAGGCTGAGGAGATGAGAGCGTGGAATGTGAATGGGGAGGAAGGGCCTGTCGTAGGGAATTAGAGGCCCTGAGCGTAAAGGCTCCTGGTGGGGAAAGTGGGATCTGTTGACACTGTGAGTCAGCTGCTGAGCTGGAGCCAGGCCCCAGGTCTCCTGAGGACGGTCCGAGCGTGGCCGCAGCCACTGGAGAGCCCTGCAGGAGTGGCCCGAGCAAGAGGAAGCCCTTCGCCGGGGCTGCAGACGCGCCTGTGGCCGCACGGGCCTGGGAGGTGTCTGTGGCTGGCAGATCTGGGGTACCCGGGTGGGAGCCGGACTTGGACGTGTGTGTTTTCTCTTGAGAATTTACTTTGGTTCGCGGTTCAGAGGATGTGAGTGGGCAGCAGCCACACCTGCGTTTTGGGGGGCCGTGGCCTAAAGAAAGCCAAGTGGGTCAGAGTCACCAGGACACGGGGCAGGGTGGTCCCATGACGGAGGCAGAGGCTGGATGGCAGGAGGCTGGGGCCCATGAGGGGTGCAGGGGGCAAGGAGAAGGGGTGATGGACACCCTCAGAGTGGGCCTCTTGAGGGCGGACGGGGGTAGCAGCAATCCCCCAGGACCCGCTTCTGCCTGAGGGGCTGACCCAGGTGGAGAAGATGAGCGAAGGTGGCTGCCAGGGCCTCTGCGTTCTGCCATCCGGCCCGGCTACTGATAATGGGCCGCAGAGCCTGAATTGCATGCCCCACAGCTCGAAAGCGTCACACTGGCAGGCCAGATTCCATGAACCCAGGCCTGTTTCTCCAGCGTTCCACAGGAGTATCCGCCTTAGCCAGCAACCCGTTTCACAAGCTTGGTCCCCAAGGCAGAAAGTTTCTGCCCCGTGTCCACACTGCAGTGTCACAGCACAAGGGGCAGAGGAGGACATATCCTCCCAGGCCCCGGATGGTGAGCTGACTTGCCCAGGCCAAGGACTGCGCCTTCCCAGGGATCACCACCTGGACACTGCCTGGTGCTTCCTCGGCCACTTGTTCCCAGGTCATCCTCGGGGTGCCGGAGGCCTATTGTATGTGCTCCTCGGGGCCCCTTTTGCTGCCTCCCCAGGAGTTGCCAGCACTTCAGCTCCTGCTTGGAATGCTCTCCAAGTGAGAGTCCATTAAGAGGAAGCCTCAGGCCTCCCCGATGTGAATATTAAACGATCCTGTCCCCTCAGCGCACCCTCCACACCTCTGCCTATTTGTTCTGATTGGTGGCTCAGCCTTGTGGTTTGGGGATCCAGAAGCCCTTTGCAGCCACCCCTTGCCATCTGCCTGGGAGGCTGGGACTCTGCACAGGCAAGCTGGGTGGCAGGCAGGGTAGATGGGAGAAGCCAATGGGAGGACCCAGCCTCTGTTGGCCCGAACCAGAGCAGGGCTGTCTTCTGAATCCTCAGGGTTTGAGGCCACCAGGAGCCCCGCAAGGTCACCACCACCCCTTGTCATGGTTTTGAGCAGATTCCAGCTGGGGGGAGGGAACGGGTAACATAGGAGTGGCCATCGAGGGCTCTCTGGAGCCGAAGTTTTTTTCAACTCTGGTCCTCAGTCCTATTCCCATTTCTTTGTCCATGTTTCTCCAAAAGTTGCTTAACTCAGCTCCTGGCAACCTTCCTACCTCAGCTGCCTCGTAAATCATGGTGCCCAGCTGTTCAGCTGCAGGGGTGCCAGGGGATCGGGCATCACAGACCCTCCCTCCAGGGCCAGAGAGGGATCCCGCTCAGGGTTTAATCACCTGTTGGCCCAGTGCTCCATCTGAGTTCAGTTTCTCCCTGGAATAGCTTTGCCTTACACTCCAGCGGGGGCTTCCCTGGTGGCTCAGTTGGTCAGGAACCTGCCTGCCATATGGGAGACTGAGGTTTGATCCCTGAGTCAGGAAGGTCCCCTGGAGAAGGGAAGGGCAATCCACTCCAGTGTTCTTGCCTGGAAAATCCCATGGACAGAGGAGCCTGGCGAGCTACAGTCCGTGGGGTCGCAAAGAGTCAGACACGACTAAGCGACTAACACACACACCCACACACTCAAGCGGACCAGGCATGTGGTGCTGGGGAATTATCAATGAACATGCGGTCAGAGGACAATAAATCTTCTAGCGCCGTGGAGCCTAGGACGTTGTGGGATGTGGTTACATCCCAGCGGGCAGGGCTGAAGGCTGTTTATCTTGATTGTCCTTTTTCCTTTCTGATTCCGACTTTGGCGCACGGGATCTTTCTGGTGGATGGGGCAGTGGGTGTGTTGGCACTGCCAACAGGAGGAGGAGGACGCAGGAAACCGTCTTCCCCATGAGGTCCTCTGGGCCGCTGAGGGTGGATTCCGGGGAGGTGATGTGGAGGGGAGTGGTGTGGCCACCGTCGAGGGCCACGGGCGGGAGTACCCCCATCCTCGGCAGGATCGTGGTGGTGGAGACGGGCAGGGATGAGGCCGTTCCCGCCACAGGGCTGCCGGGATAGTGCACGTGTGTGAAGCCGCGTGTGCCTGTAAGCAAGTGTTTCTGTGGGAAGTGAGGGCTGAGCGGGAGGAGCGCCTGGTGGCGGAGGAGCCCGTGGGCTCCTGTGTCTGGCTGGCCTGGTGTCAGTGGGTGTGCGCGGTGGGGTGTTACTGAGCCCCAAGAAGCAGGAGAGAACAGTGGGAGGCGGGGGGAGGGGTCGCCTTCCAGCTCGGGGAGGGGGGTTTATCGTCTCCATGTGATTCTTACGGGAGCAGCCTTTCTGCTTTCTCAGTATTCCTTAGAAGGAAGCCCAGGCTAGGGGGAGTGGTTCCAACGCCCATATGTGCTTGCACAATGCCTGTTCCCGCCTCCTCCCCAAGCCCCCTGGGGAAGTCAGCTGGGAACAGTCCACCCAGGTGACAGAAGAGAGCAGCACAGCCCATGAGC
This sequence comes from Antilocapra americana, assembly GCA_007570785.1. Taxonomy (NCBI): domain Eukaryota; kingdom Metazoa; phylum Chordata; class Mammalia; order Artiodactyla; family Antilocapridae; genus Antilocapra; species Antilocapra americana. The sequence goes on along the minus strand of ML664188.1, from coordinate 6,356,428 downwards.
CTTAGGACTTGGGACTTTGGGGTCAAAAAGACCTGAGTTTGAATCCTGGTGCCTCCCTACACCTCAGTTTCCCCATCTGTAAGATGGGGACAGTAAAACCTCCCACAGGGAGCAGGGGTTGTAAGGACTGCATGCCTGGTGAGTGGAGAGATCACAGTGGGGAGAAGCACACTTGGTAAGTGCTTCGGCTCCTGCAGTCAGGATCTTTCCCACAAAACAAGCAGCTCCATCCTGATCTGCATATATTGGCGCCAGGGGAGACGCAATAGGTCATGTCCCTTTTCTTGATGAGGAGAAATTAGCTCCACCCTACAGATGACATGGATGGAATCTGGCGTATCTGTCAATAGAATCATACTCAAGATAACGTTGTGGCCCCTGGCGTATGTTCCCACTCCAATGGAGCTGATAGTTATTTCTTGAGCACCTTCTAAGGGCTGGAGATCAGTGAGGGCCATGAAGATGAAGTGGACACGCCTGCGTGCATGCTCAGTCGTGTCTGACTCTTTGCAACCCCATGGACTGTAGCCCACCAGGCTTCTCTGTCCATGGACTCTCCCAGGTAAGAATACTGGAGTTGGTTGCCATTTCCTACTCCAGGGGACCTTCCCCACCCAGGGACCAAACCCGCACCTCCTGCGTCTCCTGCACTGGCAGGCGGATTCTTTACTACTGAGCCACCTGGGAAGCCAAAGCGGCCGTACCAGCACCTATAAGGTATGGAATCTGGTGTTTACAACCTATTGAGAAGCTATGAGATGGACCTAGAGGTCTCCAATGTAATATCAAGAGGTGAGTGCTACCGGGGGTCAGAGGAGAGAGCGACTCAAACCACGGAGATCAGGGGAGACCTAAGTGGCTGTGGCTTTTAACCTGGGCCAGCCAGGTAATTGTAGAGGAAACGGCAGCAACAGGGGGTATGGCTGAGAAAGTGAGGGGCTGACCTTTTGTGGTCTGGCTTGACCTTGGGAGCAGGAAACGGAAGTGGTAAAAAGTTGAGAAGTGAGTTGGGGCTGGGTCCTCAAGAACCACAACCGTGAGGTAGGAGGTTCGGTCCTTGACAGTGGGCAGTCAGGACAGTGTTCTGAGTGAGAGTGCACCTGGGAGAGGTGTCACTGTGGGTGCCCGGGGGGCAGGGGGGGATGGGAAGGCTGGCACCCAGGCAGTGGCCGCCCTCCGGAGGCTGGGAAGGTGGAGGCCACGAGGTTTGTCACTGTGGTCAGCAAGAGGCGGGGTCTGGGGCAGAGCCTCTTCTGAGACTCAGATGCAGCTCCCACACTTGCCTTCCAGCTGCTTTGACTCAGGGCAGGGGGTTCCAGGCTGGGGGTGTGAACAGGAGGCTGTTGGGGATGCCCTGAAGGAGGCTGTGCTGCTTCGTCCCCGAGCACCCACCAAGGGGGCTCCAGTGTTCCTCATCCTTCTTGCCAGGCATCTGATCATTTTCTCACCGCATTACCCCTTGAAATTTTGCCTGCCCGAGTTCAGCCCAGGAGGTTACTATTCTGGGAAGTTTCATCAGAAACCCTCTCGGCATCTGAGAGCTCTCTGAGCTGGAGGCTGGGTGGGAGGAGAGCTGGGCTTCGCTTCACCTGCATTTGGGGAGCTGCTTCTGAGGGTCAGCTCCTCCACCTGGAGATGCCATGACCACAGAGCCTGTGGGCCGAGGATGGGAGGGTGGGTTGTGCCATGTAAGGTGAGGCGGTTTGCCATCCCAAAGAGGTCCCTTGTCCTTGCCTTTCCCGGAGCCATTTAATTAATTTATGATTGATGTTCCTGGACTTCCTTAAGGTTAATTTATTATTGATGCCTCTTCATTATATACAATCCACCTTGCGCCTCCCAGCACACAACGGCTCCCGCTGGGCAGGCCTCACGTGGGGTTAGCTTGGTGAGGCCACTTCTCTGGCTCCCCGCCCCCACCCACCTTAGGGCCAGAGCCCTGCCCTTGGCTCTTGCCAGACCCTTTCAGGTTTGGGGGGTCAGGAGGCCTCAGGGCATCTGTCTCCAGGAGCCTTTGCTCAGCCACCAAGTAACAGTAATAATAACAATAGTTTCCATTTTGTGAATGCTGGGAACGCAACCTGGGACAGCATACAGCACAGAGAGAATCCCACTTACTCCTTGTGATAGGCATCCCTCTACTTTCCCATCCCTCTCCACTTGTATCTTACAGGAGGCTCAGAGAGGGTGAGTTACCTGCACAAGGACACACAGCAAGTAGGCGGGAAGCCAGGGCTTGAGCCCAGGACCCTCCCCTCTCCTCTCTGAGCCCTGCCTCTCCTTTGGGCCTGCACAGCACCCTCTCCACCCCCATCCACCGTGATGCCTTTCCTCCCCACTCCCCAACCATTGCGCTCTAGGACTGTACTACGTGACGTGGTCAGGTGGAGGCGCACGGGCGCCCTTCTGAGCGTGCGTCGTTAAATGTTCATAGCTCGTTCCCCTCACTAATGCCTGTTCTCACTGAGGACTAGCAATGATGGCAAATAGCACTTACTGAACACGCCAGGCGCCATGCTAGCACTTTTCATGGGTTAGTTCATTTAATTCCCACGACCACCCGAGAGGCAGGTGGTGTTAACCCGTTTTATAGGTGAGATGTAGAAATGTGCTCTAGGCAGTCAGCTGACAGAGGGCAGGGCCTCCTGGACTCCAGCAGCCTTCAGATACAGGGTGCTGGCCTCGTCCTCCCGTAATTCTCTCCTCTCTCCATCTCCTCTGGCCTGTTTATCCAATATCTGTATATTTATCCAGTGACCTCAAACATTTTGCTTCTCTGGTCTGATGTGTTGGCCTGTGTCAGGCCACCTCTTTTGCCATGGGGACCAGGAGCACCCATTCCAAGGGTCCCAGGATGGGTGATTTTAGGGAGACAGCAAGGCAGGTGGAGGGTGCCATGCTTGCATCCTGCCTCTGACTGTGCTGGGCAACTTCAGATGAGTCATGCAGCCTTTCCGAGCGTCAGTTGCCCCATTCGTATAACAGCAACAATGATATTTACTCTGTCTCCTCTGTCTGTGCCCATGCTCAGAGGCGATGCTGGGTGGGCAAGACACTCTGCTGATCAGGGGTTAGAATTGCTTGTGTGTGAGATTCAAAGCTTTAGGAGCTGGCATGAAGGCCAGGAATGCTTACGGCTGGGCATACACCCGGGCCAGGGATCTACACCCATGCTCTGAGCTGCCTGCACGGGCTAGTGAATTCTGTGGTTTACCAGCTGGAAGGCCTTGATTGAGGACCCTGCTGGGCCAAGAGTTGGGCAGGAGGTCCCTCCAGGGGACCAGGCCCCAGTCTGGTGTCCCAGATGGCTGACCAGTGTGCCTGGGCCCTTTGGAGGCCATCCCGCCTGCCCTGGGCCTTGGGTCATGTGGATGTGCACAGGGCCCGCCTGGGGTTCCGGACCTCACCACCCATCTTGTCTGCCACATGCCCGGGCAGCCTGACCAGGTCGCTTCAGGCAGGTTTGGTGCGGACAGAGGATGGCTCACCATGCTGCCCCGGGGGACCTCCCCTCACCCCTCCAAGTATGTGGAAAGCCTGGTGGAGAGGTGAGCCCCTCGTCTGCTCCGGAAGGCAATGAGACTGTCAGCCTCCCGATGGCAGACTTCCCGGGGCGTTGGCTAGAAACCCTCTGCCTTCTCATCAGCTTTACTCCGAGCATGTCTCAGCGCTGGACTGGGTCTGGGGGCAGGCAGTGGGGGGGTGCTTCCCAGGGCCCCAGGGAGGAGGGCAGAGGCCTCAGACTGTGGCAGGGGCGAGGCCCGCCTGGCATGGCCGTTGGAAATCTGTGGCCGGGCTGGTTTCATTTCCCAAGTTCCCGCCCTCTGCAGGCGGGGATTACATCAGACTCTGTTTCATAGGAGCTCTGCGCTGCCCTGGGCCAGCTGCCCCGCTGCAGCTTTAGGCTGGCCCAGGTCCTCCCCGCAGCCCTGGGCCCAGCGGACAGTCCTGGCCTCTGCAGCCTCATCGGACGTGCTACCTCCTGGTTGGCACTGCCCACCCAGCCGACTCGGCGCAGCTGGGCCTCCCAAGACCACGCTGCCCTTCTCGTTCTTCCAGTCACCCAGCTCCGATTCATTCTCTCTCTCTTTAAAGTCAGTGTAACCTGGGCCTGAGAACACGGACTTCAGCATAAAGCTCCATTCGAGTCCACTGCTATGTGGGCAAGTCCTCCAACTCTCAGAGCCTCAGTTTCCTCATCTCGAAAGTCGTGGGTGGAGGAGGTCTAGTGGAACATGGCACACCGGGCAGCTGTTGGGATCAAATGAGATGCCACCTCTTTGGACGTTCCGCCCAATGCCAGAAGCACTGTAAATGTTGCCTGCCGTCCACTTGTCTGTCCCCCCAGAGGACCCCCTCCCCCACCTCCAGCTTTTGTGAGGCTACATCCTGCAGCCAGGCAACCCTGGCACTTCTCAGAGCCGGCGGTGGCCCGCCGGCCCTCTGGCGTCCAACCCTGTTCCCGCCCCAGCACTCTCTGAGGCAGCCCGTCCCTCTTAGTTCCTCTCCTAGTTTGGTTTCCTCCCCTTTGGCGCCTCTTCCATCCGGCTGCCTTTTTTTCTTTTTTCTTTTTTTTTTTCCATCTACCTTTTCCTCCCCTGAGGTCTCTGGGAGAGGCCAATCTTAGAGGGTCTCTGACCCCTTTGTGCCAAGTGGCTGTTCCCCCTGCCCCTCCCCCTCCCCACGACTGTGGGAAGATGGACTGTGGGTGAGACTGAGCACCCCAAGCATGGGGGTCACGACTTGGACTCACAGCCAAGATCGCTGGCGACCTTGACAAGTCCAGAGTCCCATCCGGTCCTGTCCAGCCCTGGGAGCCTGTTGGTTGGGGCAGCCTCTCCAGCGATTGGAGGAGGCCAGCCTGCAGGGCCACAGGGATGCTTCCTGAGACAGCAGACCCCGCTTCATCCTCCTGGGTTCCGGGGACTTGTGGAAGGAAAAGGCAAGTCAACCCCGGTGTCCCGGAGCCAGAAAAACCCAGCCACATCTGGAGTCTCTTTCCTCCTAGGAAGTCAAGGAATGTTTCTCAAGAGGTGGCTTCAGCCTCATACCTTTGAGAGAACTTGGTCTTCCGCCCGACACTGTCCCCGGGACCCAGGCCAGCCTGCAGAGCCAGTAACAGCCCCGCCACTTGTAAAACTCCGTCCACCCGCTCTCAGGGACCCTGGTCAAGCAGCTACTGCAGGCCAAGTTCTGTGCCTGGAGCTGGAAGTAAGCAAAGTTACCACCGCTTCCTCAGAGAGTTCCCAGGTTAGGGCCGGATACTTAAACAGACAATGTAACAATGGCAACAAAGAGCAAAGAATCCTCTCCCTGCCAGGCACACCTTCCTCAGTGCTCTGTCTGCCCTTAACCCATTTAATGCGGAGAACAGCTCTGGTGCAGTGGGCACCCACCCAGCTCTGTGCTGGGGCCGTGCCCTGGGAGGGAGGCACGTGCGTTTGACAGCTGAGGGACGGGTTGAGGATCTCAGCTTCCTTGGAGAACTGAAGAAACCTGCTCAAGGCCGTGTGTTTGCAGCTGGCTGGCTGGGCCTCAGACCCCATTGGTCTGGCCCCTGCTCTTGGAGGGGGTGGTGTTCCTTCTTGCTCCCCTACCTGGCATCGGGTTGGGGGACCCCTTGAGCCCCAGGAAGGACAGGTTCCTACAAAAGGAAGAGCCTCCCCCAGAGCCACCCTGTTGCTGAGAGGACCAGCCTCCTATCTCCTATGTCACTGCCCATGTGTGGGCCCGTCTGTGGCTCTGACCCTGTACCTTGGCAGGCCGCACCAGGTGGGGGCTTCCTCTCACCCCCACGCCCCCTGCCAGCCTTGCTGAGCTGCTGCAGATTGTTCTCCTTGTTGCCTGCCTGCTCCACTGTGCTGTGTAATAAATGGCTAACAGAGGGCCCCATTCTCTGGGACCGCCTTCTCCATTTCTTGGGCCCTTCAGAGAACCTGATCCCCACCTCCACCCCAGGTGAACCCTATTCAGCGGGCTTCCGGCGGTGGTAACTTAGCTGGGCACCCAGCCCACCACCTGCTCAGTACTTTATAAAAGTTTAACCTTAATGGTGTAATGAACTCCCATCATAAAGCGGCTGGAGCAGTGCATCCTGAGATGTATAAATTACAGGCGCCTCTGAAGTTGTAATTGGAAATGGCAGCAAGGGGAAGGTTGAAAGGGGCCAGCCTCGTTGAGCTGAGCACAGATATTCTCTGCTGCCTTTCAAAAGGCACACAGAGCTGAGTCTGGCTGTGAAGAAAGAATGTCCTCAGACCAAACTGAGCTCCTGGTAGCTCCGCCCCAGCTCCCGCTTCCTGCCCCCCTCCTCCCCGCCCCCACCCCCCAACCATGTCCACAGAGCCTGTAGGTTTCAGGAGGTGCAAGCCCCGCCCAGACCGGAGCCACCGACACAGTGGGCCTGGAGGGAAGGACGCAGGTGTGGACACAGCAGACAGCCGACTCCCCAGCCCTGCCTGCATTTCCCCAGGGAGTACTTCCGAGCAGTTGGTTCGACTCCCTGTGGCCTCTGAGTTCTCACCTCTTGCTATGGTTGTGGGGCTTGAATGGAAAACTGCAGGGGGTGTTGAGAGTTGGGGTGAGGAACCCAGGCTCTGGGGCTGGACCATCCGGCTTCCTGTTGCAGCTCCTGCCGGTGGCACTTGTGAGACCTTAACCATGTCACGTAACCTCACAGCTGCAGAATCTCGGCTGTAAAATCGGGAATAATTGACCTGCATCGGAGGAGTGTCAGAGGATGACACGGGATGACGGGGTTCAGGTCTCAGCAAAGAGCCGCTTCAGGGACTTCCTTGGTGGTCCAGTGGTTGGGACCCCACGCTTCCACCGCAGGGGTCTCGGGTTCCATACCCAGCTGGAGAACTAAGATCCGGAAGATTCCCTCAGAAGTGCTCACTCAGTGCCCGCTGTGGTTGCCCTTCCGGGCATGGTGCCCAGAACCTGCACTTGCCCACTGTACTTGCACACGGTGCCCACACCGGTTTAGTTTGAGTGCTCCTGAATGTGGCCCATGAACCAGCGGCAGTGCCTGAACACAGGTTAGAAAGGTCAGAATCTCAGGGCGCCCTTCCCCCAACTAAATTGGGACCTCTGGAGGGGGACCCAGGACTCTGCAGCTCAAGCAGCTCTGAGGTGCCTTCTCGGCTCGCTCAGGGAAGAGAAGCATGGCTGGGCCGCATCCTCTCCAAGAGGGCACCTCTCCGTGCCAGGAAGCTCACCTAGCCTCAGAATCACCTGGGGGCGACCTTGATGGCCTCGATGGGCTCAGCTGTAGGCTCCTGGGCCCTACCTCGGACCACCGGCTTTCATAATGCCTGGTGGGGCCTGGCGGCCTGCATTTACCCACCTCCTCTCTGCCTATTCAAGTTTGAGAGTCCCTGGAAATCACTCATTGTCTGAGAGCGGTGGAGAAGGGCAAGACCCTTCTACCCACCTCCCCACACTGCACACAAGCAGAGGCTCTGCCTCTGCTGGGGGAGAATGGACCCTAGATGGGGGCCAGGAGCCCCCAGTAGCCAGCACCACCCCGCCTGGGGGCCCAGAGCGGCTCATCCTTAGGCCCAGCTGTGGGGCTTTTCTCATAGTGAGAAGGGGAAACAGCCTAATGGCCAGCAGTAGGAAATTGGTTGAATAAACTCACATGCTGCATGCACATGGACTTCTATACAATAATGAGGGAAGATTGGGCTGGAAAAATGTTTAATGAAGAGAAATATTCACCTTCTCTGGCTCAGTAAAAAAAAAAAAGTGGCAGATGCGGAATGATCCTGTATTTGAACAGGGAAGAAAGACTACACAGATCTTAATAGTTAATAATTTTTGTGGAAGGGTCCTGGATGATTTCTGGTTTTTTGTTTGTTTCTGTTTTCTATGAAGAACATGTACTTTGTGATAAGAAGGAGAAAGAAGGCATAGGTAATCATGTCTGGTCCAGGGTCCTCAGGCCACAGGCGCCGGTAGCAGCTCCGGACCCTCAGAACAGGGTTTCTCTTGCTCAGCCGGCACCTCAGGGTGTCCTTCCCCTGTCTCTTCCCTCCCCCTCCAGGCTGTGCCCAGTGTTCCCCGGTCCTTCCCACTGTCTCTCCCACGTTTTCACTTCCTCCCTTCTTTAAATCTTCCCCTGGTATTGGGAGGGCACCTCCTCCTTCTCTTTACACAAGAGGAATGAGTGGGGAGGAGACAGCCAAGCAATGGGAGCACCCCCTCTCCCCGCCCCCTGGCTTGCAAGCCTCAGGGGACAGACTTCAGTTTTTATCAGGGCATCATCTAGGAAAAGCCTAAGCCTAAATTCCAGAGTCTAGGTACCTAGGATGTGCTCAAGAGGGAACAGTTGAAATGAATGAGTCTTAGAATGAAGCCAGGGACAGGACAAGGACCCATAGCTGTGTGACCTCGTGCAGATCAGTGTACCTCCCTGGGCCTGTTAGAGTCTTCACCACTAAGATTCAGGGACTCTTGAACTCTGATTTCTCTGGGCCCTTCCAGCTCTCATCTCTGGTGAGTCACATACCTTCCCACTCTTGCTCCTTTGCCTAGTTTTGTAAGCGGTTTATGCTGTCCAGGAAAATCTCACCTGTCCGTTCTGGCTGCCCAGTGAGACTGTGTGCAGAAGCAGCTGCCCTGGGCAGGGCCCTCAAGGTGAGGGTGAAGGGGGGAGCAAGAGAGAGGGAGACCTGCAGCGCTGGGAAAGCCACCAGTAGTCGAGGGCTTGAGGGTATCCGAGCACTCCTGGCTCTGATACTGGCCTCCCATGAGCCCTCCTCTGTCACCTTTGCCCAGCCCATGGTCGGCTGTCATTTTTCATCTTCTGCCCTGAGCTACCTTTATCCCGGTGCCTCTTGCCCGGCTTTGCAGCTGAGACTCCGTTTCCATCGGGCCCCAGCAGCCCCGAGGCTCAACCCTGTGAGCTGCTGTTTTCCAGTGAGTGGCTCAGTGGGGAGAGAGGGTGGGAGAAATCCATTCAAGCCGTTTGCTTTAAAGACATTTCAGTAAACTCATGGGATTTGTGGTCACATCTCTTCAGTGCTCTTTGAAAGAAATGGATGGGTTTCTGGGTCTCTCCCATCACCAGCTCCCCTGCCTGGAAGCAACCCAGAGGCCCGAGATGGGAGCTAGCCCTGATGCTCAGCCCAGAGCACCTCCAGGGCAGAGGTGAGGGGGGCAGGCTGAGTGCTGGCTGGGGCCCAGCCCCTGCACAGGCTGTGTTTGCCCCCAGTTCTGTGTAGGGGCGCAGGAGGAGGGCGAGGACAGGAGTGACAAGCGCCGACCCCCTCTTTCGGTCTGCTGGTGAACTCCTACTCAGCCGTCAGCACCCGACTCAAAGCCTTCTCTGTCTGCCTTGGGCTAAGCAGCTGTCCCTGCTGCGGGGGTCTCTGGCCTTAGAGCCCTCCATTCACTGCCCCTCGTGTGGGTGTCCTCAACATTCTGCACTGTGAGCTCCTCAGGGCTGGGGCTGGTCACCTTCACATTCACAGCCCGAGGCTCCTTCTTAAGAGCCCATTGGCTTTCCCACCCCTGGTCTGAGAGCCCGCCTGAGGCAGTGGGTTGAGCATGCTCAGAACATCTCCCTGCCCTCACCTGTGCCCAGAAGGCGGTCCTACCTGGGCAGGTGTCAGGCTGGGAGGGAATGGAATAACGGAGTGGGCAGGTTCAACAGTGAGGCACCCTCGGCAGGATCTTGTTCAATGCCCACCCCCACCACCGCCCCGCCCCAGCACCCTCAGGCGGCAGCAATGAGGTGGCCACTAACCAGTCTGACGGGTTTCTGGGGACCTGGCTGGGTTTCTTGAGGGACAGGACATCCTGCTGGGAGCAGGCTTTGTGCCTGTCCTCTCTGTCCTCCCTGCCCAGGCTGCTGGCCTTGCTCTTCACTTTGCTCTGCCTCGTTTCTCCTGGATAGAGCCTTGACCCTGCCTTTCCTGGAGACCAGGACAGCTTGTGGTGGAGGTGCCCTGGCAGGAGACCGGCCAGGGCCCCCCAGGAACAAGGGAGAGATACTGAGGATAGCAGGAACGAGCTCTGGAGACACCGAGACCCCAGAAAGCAGAATATCCCGAGGCCAGGGTGATGGGCACTGGGCTGGAACTGTGGCCGTGGCGACCATGCTCCCGCCTCCTTCTCGACCGATGCACCAAGGATGAGAGACCAGAGCCCCAAAGGCCTGGAGCTCCCACTGGTAAAGCTCCTCTGAGCAGTCACTCCTCCCTGCCCCGCAGCCAGGCTCCCATCTCGAGGAACAGGGCTTGGGGGTGGGGAGCCCTTGGGGTGTTCCTCTCACCCTGCGCTGGGAGGGGCTGAGCGACCTGCTCTGGAGGTGTCAGCGGATCTGTCACCCAGCGGTGGGTGCGGGCGCTGGGATTCCCCTGGCTGACTCACTCTCCCCGGCCTGCCTGTGCCTCAGCCCAAGCCGGAGCCGTTCATGAAGGTGTCGCTCACTCGGAGGGTGTCCCGGGAACCTGGGAGCTCACGGAGCCTTCAGGCCTCCCCCTACCCCCAGCATCTCCGTCAAGCACAGGGCTCCCACTTTCCAACACAAGAGGAGCCTTGAGGCCTCGGGGGTCCTGAGCCGGGGCCTGGCTGCTCCCTGCCTCCCTGAAAGATTCCCCCCAAGGGTGATGAAATGCCTTCCCTCTGGAGAACAGAGAAACTATTGATTCCCTTGATCCCCCTGGGCACTTCAGAGCCAGGGCGACCCGGGGGGGGGGGGACTGACAGGCAGGAAGTGGGGCCAGGGCGGTGACCCAGCCCCGAGCCAAGAACCCCTGGACAATGAGAGAAAACTGCAGGCTGCTCCCCAGAAGAGTTCACACAAGCCAGTGCGTGATCTCCTGGCCCACAGAGCCTGTCTTCAGACCCTCTGGCCACTGGCTGCCTGTGCCGCCCTCCGGGGAGTCAGCAGCGGAATGGAGGTGTTGCAATCACGGCATGGGGTGGGGGGGTTGCTGGGGGAGGACCAAGCAGACAGAAATGTAGAGCATGCGGCTGAAGAGCAGGCCTGTGGGGGCGGCAGCAGCAGGCTGCGTGGGGCGAGCCGGGCTGGGGATGGGATGGGAGGCACAGTTCTGGGTGGTTGCCCCAGAAATCCTGCCTTCCGGGTGCTGAAGAGGGGGGCGGCTGCCGGCCCCTGCCATTCCAGCCTGGAGAGGTCAGGGGGCAGCCCCCCACCCAGCCCCCCACCCTCCCACCCCTCCAGGGGTCGGCTGTCCAGGGCCGAGTGAGGTCCACGGAGAGGCATTCAGAACCCTGGCACAGTTCAGTCTAGGCGGACAGGCTTCTCCGCAGCCCACCTGCAGAAACCACCCTGCTGGTCTGGTGAGAGAGGCTGCAAGTGTGGTTGGCCGGGTGCCACGGGGCAGCTCCAGCGTCTCTGGTGAGTGGGCCACACAGCACCGCTGCAAGCATGCCCAGCCTTGTTGGCCGCATGAACCCCTCTGTGAGCAGGCTCCGGGCAGGGCGACGCGGTGGGGAGGAATGTGGCCCCCCTGGCCCAGCCTCCAGAGCAAGCCTGGGGGCAGAGCCAGGAAGACAGGCCTCTCCTTTCCTGGCTCTCAGCTCAGGCCCCCACCCCACCCCGCCGCAGTCCGGGGCACGGAGGATAAGGGAGGCCTGGGCCAAACCGGGATGGGCCCCAAGGCAGGGCCAGCCCCCTTGGCCCTCTGAGGGCCGCTTACTTTAAAGCCCTGCCTGGGAGCCTGCTGAGGACCTGGGAGCCAGGTCCCGGGCCAGGGTTCGTGCTGCTCCCAACCTCCCGCTGACCTCAGGGTGGCCCTGGGCAGGTCTCCGCATCCTTAGTCCTTGCTTCTCTCCCTGAAATGCAGGTGTGTGACTCTGTGGCCTAGAAGTTTCCTTCTCACCTAGATATTCTCCTGTTGCTCACTGAGCACCCAGCTTAAAGAATAAAGGAGGGACCGAGGACCGTCTCCTAATGAGCCTCGGTGGCCAGGTGCCCCGCACCCTGGGGCAGAGCACAGGAGCCCTCCTGCACTCTCCGTGTCTCCTCCCTCCTCCCTGGGGTGACAGCCGAAATGAGACGGTGGCCGCAAGCTCCCAGTACAAGGCCTTCTGGCAGGTCGTCCGGCTCTCACTGAACAGCAGTTGGTCTTATTATCATTATGTCTGCGATGTTATTATCATTGTGATGGAGCTGACCCCTCAGAGCCTGTGGGGAGCTCCCTGGAAGAGGTGGCTGGCATTCTGGGCTGGCATCGCCTCCCCCATCCCGCCCCCTGCCCCAGCCTGCTTGAGAAGCAAGAGGTCAGGCAGGGGAAACTGGAAGGTCTGGGCAGTGGGAGGGGGCCTGGCCCCTCTGGGGCTTGGCTGAGCCCACCGGCGCCCATCTGTGGAGGGGCGGCCGCGCTCCGAGAGTTGGCTGGGAGACCTCCGAGCTGAGGAGTGCGTGTTCTCCAAACATCTTGTTCACAGCAGATGGCAGCCACGACTCTCTTTCTCCCTGCAGTTCCGGCTGCACTTCCCTTCCCTGTGCTCACCCTCCTGTTAACTTTGCTTTCTGCTTTGGGAGACGGGGAGGCAGCCTGCAGCCCCCGAAGCTGCCTCTGACTGTGGGGAAGATTGGTGCGCAGAGAGCAAACTGTGTCCAAGCAGAAGAATCCCTGAGCCCCCAACAGCTTCATGAGGGAAGCTGTCTTGCCTAGGTTCCTACACGCTGCCTAAGTCTCTTTGGCCAAAAAGGCCAGCGGCAAGATCTCAGAAGAAAAAGGGCCTAGGCCTGGTTTGATGTTTCTTGAAAAGCTGCGAGGCACCAGACATGATCTGGGTGCCAAGGACACAGGCAGAAGGCGCAGTCCTGCCCTCTATGAGCTCCCAGCTTGGTGGGGAACCAGGGTACCTGGGAGAGGAATGGAGGGGCACCAATCGTATCTGCCTCAGGGTTGGCAGGCTTCTGTGGGCTTCACACAGGAGGGCGTGTTTAAACCAAGCCTTGGTAGGTTGAGGAGTTCACGGGAGAATAGGATTAGAAAAGGCATTCTATGCCATGAGAATGGCCTGTGCAAAGGCACGGAGGCATGACGAACTCTGATGCCGCAGAGTATTCAACCATGGCGAGTAATAGAGGAGATGAAAGCCAGGTTGTTTCATCAGCGTATGCTGTTCAACCCCAGAGTAGGATCTGTGAGGAGGAGCAGACAGTGACCCTTTGGCTGCCTGTGGGGCGGGACCAGCCTGAAGCAGAAGCCCTGCATGGGGGCCAGTGGGGCCCTATGCAGCTGGAGGGAATTCTGGGATCTGACTCATGGTTGCCCTGAGTTTGGGGCCAGCAGGAGCATCTCCTGCTGGTGGAACATCCCCTGCTGGTAGCGCACCTCCTTCTGATGGAGCACTCCTGCGGGTGGAGCATCCCCCTACTGGTAGAGCACCTCTTGCTGATGGAGCAGCCCCCGCTGGTAGAGCTGTTGTCAGAAGTCTCTCCCAGAGGCTGAGACAAGGGGGCCATGAATAAGCATGCCCTCAGAGGGTGTGGTGCCCAGACTTCCATGGGGGCTGCCCCTCATTCTGTGACCTGCCCTAGCTTCACCCCATATCCATGTAGCACTGGACAGAGCCTCCATGAATCAAGACCCTAGTTTATGCCAAACTGTGCTAAGTGCTTCCACACAGGCCTCCTCCCATTTAACCTTCACAAGAGCGGTGCATGTGGGCATTGCCCCAGGTCCTGAGACTTGTTCAGAGTCACCCAGTCAGGAACATGGCCAAAGTCCAGGCCCAGGTCAGCCTGACTCTCCCTGGCAGCCTCCTGCTTGGGTATGTCCCCTGTCCCCTGGAGAAGGCTTGGTGTGCAGGGTGGGGTGGGGGTGGCTCGCAGTGTTTGCTTTTCCCAGCCCTGCTTTTGCCATGCCACCAGCACCTGGCTGACCGTTTGCCCAAGGATTTGCCCTCCAGGAAAGTGGGTGGGACTGGGCAGGGGTGGCAGACGAGTGGTCCACTGCTTCTGGCATCCAGCTTTTCCATGTAACCAAGAAGGGCTACACTGCCCGTAAGCGCCACACCCTGCAGTCCAACCCTGCCCTGGCAGTGCCTGGCCTCGCCCGCGCACAGCATGTGACTTTGCACTGCTGGGCCCGGCATGCCTGGCGTGCCAGGGCAGCAGTGGCAGCGGCAGCTGGATGGTCAGCAAGGAGCAAGAGAGGTCCCCAGAGCCCTTGAGTCAGGGCAGCAGCGTGGAGGCGAGGGCTGGCATCAATGGGGCTGTTGTGTGCCCAGGGGCAGGGGAGCACATGGCCCAAAGCTGGGAGCATCCCACCGGACACCTCTGTCCCTTCCTTTCCTGGGGCAGCTGCGCCTGTCCACAGCCCTGCTCTCCCCCCCAAGCGAAGAGAGTCTGCCTTGATTCAGGCCATCCCTGCCCTGCCCTCACATCCTTTCAGATGAATCAGAACTAGAAACTCCCCTGGTCCTGAGCCCGCCCTCCCCCTTCCCCCACCCCTGGAGCATGGCATTCACCAACTGGGGAATGTGTTTGGTGGGAAGTCACAGGCTGGATCTTTGGGACCAAGGGGAACAGATTAGGTAAACAGAGGGTGGGAGGGTCTGGCATCCCAGTGGAGAAGGAGCCGTTTCTCCCCCAAAGCTGGGACCTCAGGGAGAGGCCTGAATGAGCTGGACAGGGAGCCAGCACCCCACTCCCTGAAGTCCTGCCTGTGGCTCAGGTTCTGGGAGAATGAGGGATCTTGCCCCACCATGGGGTGCCCATCTTGCTTTGCACTGTGGCCTTTAGCAAGCCCACAGCTGTGGCCCGTGGTCACTGCACCCCTTGGTGCCTGCCAGACAAGCTGTGAGGACCAGCAAGCTGTCACCAAGTGGCTGAACTGCACCCACCATGGGCAAAGTACTCTCTACACAGTGGGCAGCCAGGAGTGCATCCTAGCTCAAGTTGGGGATGGTCTGCCCAGGTGGGAGCGGCTGTGTGAGGTTGTCCCGTCACTCCCATGTTGGCCCTGGGGGAGCTGGCTGTGTGCTGGGGCCAGGGAGGCAGCCTGGTGTCTCGACCATCACCTCTTATCTGGGGAGCAAGACCGACGTGGAAGAGGGGAGTGCTAGTCCCCTGAGGTTGTGATTTAAGTCACAGAGGTGCCAGGCCCTGCTCAGCCTTCTCTCCTGCTGCTGGCCCCTGTTGGTGTCTGCCTGCGGGATAGAGAGCCTGCAAGCTCGGGTGGAATTGCAGATAGCCCGTCCTCAGGCCTTTCACCTACGACTCACCTTCCCCAGCAAAAGGATGCTCCCTAACATATATCATTTTCACAGGGTCCCCTGCCAAGCCCTCAACTGTCACCTTGGTGGGAACACTGTGAGGCTGGTACCCTGGCAGTCCCTGTTTGCAGGCCATACTTTAACCAGCATCACTCAGATCTTATGTCCCCCTTCCCCTTTTGTAGAAATCAGGGCTCTGAGACCATGCAGCTTGCCCACAGGTATTAGAAGCTGAGCGCAGTACGAAGCCTGGGTTCTCTGACAGCGAACCCCATACGTCTCTCCCCTCTGCCCCTGACCTAAACCAAAATGCTAATAAATGAGCCCTTTGGTACATAATCCATCCAACTTTGGATCCCTCTGGCTTTTTTTCTCTGAGGAGCTGATCTCACCTGTCCCCTCCAAGGCCCAGAAGAGCTTAGAGGACACCAGACGCCAAGGGTGGGAGGGCCGCACAGAGCTGGCCACAGGGCCGAGAACCAGCCTGCCCACCGTGCAGGCCCCCCTGGCCCTCTGCCTCCAGCAGGGGATGCTGGGGCGTGTCTCAGGTCTCCGTCTTCCGATGGTGCAGGTGTGAGCCAGGAGAGAAGGGGGGACGCTGGGAGAATCCCTATGAGGCCCCACCGGGGCGGGGGTGTCGAAGCCCAGGGTTCAATCTTAAAGGGAAGTAATCATATTGTGAGGCTTTTTATAGTGTTTTCCTTCTAAGAAGCCTCCGCTCTGTCCTGTTTGTTCTCCTCACATTCCCAGGAAGTTGGCAGAGAGCAGATGAGGGTCACAGGGAGGAGTCAGAATGAGGATCTGCAGGCAGGCCCTTTCCCCGGTCATCTCTGGTCCCCCTGCCAGCCCCCAGCTCAGGAGGCAGCCACTGTTCCTGTGCCCATTGTCTGGAGAGGAAAGAGGCTTCAAGGCTCCGCAGTCATGAGCAAGTCACCAATGGCCTACGTTTTCACTTTGGTTCTGATTGATCTAAAACACTGGGCCTAGAATGATCATTCCTGGCCCATCTCCCAGGGCGGCCGTGCAGTGGCATCGATATTTTAGCATCTTTCCTAGGATTGTGTCTGCAAAGCAGAGGCTGAAGGCCCTTGGCAGGTGAGCATGCAGGGGGAATAAAAAGTGAGTCCTGGGGAAGTGGGAGAGCGTGCGCATTGCGCACTCAGTCATGTCCAACTCTGCGACTGTAGCCCTCCAGGCTCCTCTGTCCATGAAATTCTCCAGACAAGAATACTGGAGTGGGTTGCCATTTTCTTCTCCAGGGGATCTTCCCAACCCTGGGATCGAACCTGTGTCTCCTGCATTGGCAAGGGGTTCTTTACCAGCTGTACCACCTGGGAAGCCCCAGATGGGAAGATCACTGAGGCTCTAAGAGGGGAGTCATTCTCCAGGTGTTCCCTTTCCTCCTTGCTGACAGCATCCCCAGGATCCTGGGGAGCCCCCCGGCCACCTGGGCTGCAGGCAGATGGATCTCTCAGGGACCCTGTTGTGGGAAGGGGGCTCGAGTGCTCACCACACCCCAAGAACACAAGCCCCAGTGCTCTCCCCACAGACGTGTGCCTTTTCTCCAGCAGCAGGCTTTGTGGTGGTGGGTACCACAGGCCTCCCTCCCATGGACAGGCAGGCCTGGGCACCTGCTGGGCGGCCAAGGGAGCAGGTTCATCAATGCTGTGGAGCCCCTTAGCCAACAGGACACCCCAGACAACTGGCCACATCCTGGCTCCACTGGTCACTGTGTCACCCCAGCAGATCACCAGCACCCTGCCCCCTGCATTTCTGCATCATTGGAACAGCGATGGTGCCGCATTTCTCCCCTGTCTTGCCCGCAATGTGGTCTTTGGGCGCCAGGGAAGCCTGTCTGTGGCCTCCACTGCAGGAGAGCCATCCAGGCCCGAGCTGGGATTCAAGGCACATGGCCAGTGGGTGCAATGGAAAGAGCCAGGGCTGGAAGTCAGGAGCCTGGGGTCTGGGCTCCGCTCTGCCCTGGATTCCCCAAGGCTGTGCTTAGATGTGGCTCCTGCCACCTGCCAGGCCCTTTGCTGAGGGCTGGGGACACACCAGGGAAGGAGACAGACAAGGCCCCTGCCCAGGAGCCACATCCTGGTGGGGAGACTCAGACAGTAATGTGCGTGATAAGTCACTTCAGTAGTGTTCCGACTCTGTGTGACCCTGTGGACTGTAGCCCACCAGGCTCCTCTGTCCATGGTATTCTCCAGGCAAGAATATCAGAGTGGGTTGCCCCTTAGATAGTAAACACGTCAACACAGGAATAAACCAAAGAGGGTTAGATGGTGGAAAGTGCTGAGAGGGAAATAAAATGGTAATGTGATGGAGAGGGCCTGCAGGCTGCCCTGAGGCTGGCAGGAAGGCGGGAGGAGGGAGCTGGGATCGGAATGATGGGGTGGGCTGGGGAGGGAGGGGGTATGTCCAGGAGATAGGACACACTCGGCTGCCTAAGGGACAGAGAGAAAGCCCGCGTGCTTGGGGCATGGTGAGCAAGGGCAGCATGGAGGTGAGGGCAGGCCGGCCGGCAGCGGAAGGAGAGTGTTTTCCACATGTGATGAGCTCTGCACAGAGGCTGGAAATGGGGTGTGGGGGCGGGCGGGGGGGAGGCTGGTTGACTGGCAGAGACATCCTCTTTCCGAGCCTGTTTCCCTGCTTTAGTTCAGCACATCCGCCCCCACCCCTGCCCCCGCGTGGTGGCATTTGTGGTCAGAGCCAGTGGCCAGAAGAGTGAGGAGATGAGCACGGAAGGAGGAACGCCTCTACCCTCAAGCTCATTATGGGGGTCCCTCCACTGTGGGAGAGGAGCCCCGGGACCACCCCTGAGTGGGTACCAGCTGGACGAATGCCCTGGCCGGCAGCACCTGCTGAGGGCAAGACTGGGCAGAGCTTAAATTGGGGAGTGGGTTCCCCCAGGATGGGGTGGAGCGGGGCGTGGTCCCTCTTCCCCTGCCTGCAGGAAGAGACTAGGCAGGAAGTACTCCAGTCGGGCAGCCCCGTGTGTTGGCTCAAGACTCTGAGGGCTGATGCAGTTCCGGCCCCTCAGCCTGTCGGGGGGCACCATCACCAGGCCCGGGCGCCCTCAACAGCGCCCGGCCTGTCGGTCACCGCCGTCTGCTGCCTCTCTGGTCCCCCACTCACCTCCCCCATCACGCCCGCCTTGGCCCAGAGTTTCCCACCCAGCCCCAGGATGAAGCTGGCTCACAAGACCCCAGGAGCCTCTCCAGTGCGTCCCTCCCCTCTGCTCCCGTCTGGCTGGTTCTGGTCTTCGCTCCATCCTCTAGGTTTCCCCCACCCTGGACATGGACTTGCCACCGTCTCCATGTGGCTGCGTTACTCCACCTTATCCTTCAGATCTCAGCTCCGGCTCCCAGTTCTTAAAGCAGCTGCCCCTTAGCTCTTTGCTGGGGCTCCGATGAGGACCCCTCTTTTGAGCACAAGTTGTAGAATTTTTCACTATCAAATGTGAAGATTAGTTTCAAGCCTGTCTTTCCTTTCTGGCCTGATGGATCTGAGGGCTGGCCCTATCTGGGCCTTTATTTATTGCCGTGGCCCCCTGGCACGTAGTGGGCTCTCTGATTGGGTATTGGAGGGTGGAGGGTGGCTGTGTGTGGGAAATTAATTTTTATGAGGTTTCACCTGTGTTCACACCCTGGGGCCCCACCCCTGGGGCTGATCCTGGCCTCCTCTCCCCTTAGGTCCTTGCACTGCCCTGAGCCAGGGAGTCTGGAAACAAACTCTGGCCACACGTGAGGGTTGGGGGTCCTCACAACTGCCAGGCCTGGGGCCACTCTGTCCTTGGCTCCCAGGTCCGCCCAGCCTGGGGTTTGAGGCCTGGGCCCACCTGGGGTCCCTCGAGGCGAGGACGGGCTCACTCAGATGCCTGCCATCGACTGGAAGGAGGACAGTCACAGTTGAGTCTGTCTGGGTTGGCTTCTGGGCCGTGGCAGGTTTGCGAGCCAGGTGGCGTTGCCAAGGAACCGTGACTGAGGGAGGGGCGGAGCCCCCGGAACAAATGGCCTTGAGGCCTTTGCCCTTGGGCTTTAGGATGGAGGCTGCGGTGGTGGGGGGGGGGGGCGGGTCTCGGGCCTCCCACCTGTCTCCCCTGCGGACTGGTCAGGCCTTCGATCTCGGGGGACCCAGTGTCCCTGGCGCTTGCCGCCAAGTGGTAGAAAGGACGGTGGTGGGAGACTGGGGTTGGGAAGCCACAGCCGTTGCCCTCAGGGCCAGGGTCTCCCCAGCCCCGGCCAGGGCCGTGCTCGCCATGGGGGTGGGTCCTCGGGCTGCAAGGACATTCAGGTCAGGCTGCCGCATCTGATGCTGGCAGGGAGGGGCACCCAGGAGGCCCCAGAGCCCACAATTCTAGGTCACCTCCTGCACCATCGGAGGCAGGAGCCATATTTATAGCAGCCAGCGGCCACCGAGGGTGGGGCAGTCAGCAGGAGCCGTGACGCAGGCCACCCCCTCTGGTCCCCTAGCTCTCGCCGACTCCCCCACCGCCACCCCCGACTCCAGTGCCTTCCTGGGTGAGCGGCGAAGGGCTGAGCCTGCTGAGGAAACAGTCATTGACAGCCTCCTCCCCAAGCCCCGGTGGGGACACGGTGCCACTCTCTGCCTGGCAGGAGCCTCAGCCTCAGTCTGTCTGGCCAGGACCCCGTCTTTCTCCTGGGCCCCAGGTGGGCATCCCATTAGAGCACTCAGCGCCCGGCCCTGCTGGCCTGTCTCCGTGGTGCCGTCAGCTCTGGTTGAAAGGTCTGGGCCCTGGAGTCACCAGCAGCTTTGCCAACCTCCCTGGGACTGCCAGGTGCGTCCCTGCTTTTGGCGGGCAGTTAATGGGGCTACGGGTGCCTGCCCCAGGTTGATGGGGCAGAGACCCCGACAAATGCCTATTACCTCCCTGCCGTGACCTTGTGAAATGGCCATGAAGTCAGGAAGGGTGGGAGGCCATGCAATCTGTGGTTACCAGGGCTGTTCCTCCTTCCACATCCAGGCTCTACCTCCTTCCACCCCAGGGAGCAGGCCTGGAAGCCGAGGCCCCAGGACTGACAGTGTGATGAGCCTGGGGCCCCAGGCCCTGAGGGTGAGTCCTCTGGGGAGGAAAGCGACATCCTACTCCAGAGCCCAGGTCAGGCCCTGCTCTCTCCCAGGCCTCACGTGTCCAGATACAGAGCTGGCCCTTGGGTCCCGCCCAGGCCTGAGGAGACAGAAGGCTGACCTCTATTCAGGGCCTGATGGAGTCACCCTCATTGTGGAGGCCAGTGCCCCCCGAATTTCCAGTCTATGTTGCCCTGAGCCACTGGACCCATCCTCTAGCCTAGGGGGAGAAATAGGGGGAGGCCAGGATTTCCTTCTGGAGGGCCTCCAGTGTGACAGACAAGGTGAGGCAGGAGGGCCCAGAGCCTGCAGGATGGCGGGCTGCAGCTTCACTGATGAGCCATCGGCTGACCAGCCAGGACTGGGGCTTAAGGCCGACAGGATGGGCCCTGGGCTTCACCAGGGAGGAACCCCTAAATTGAGCGGGTGTCTGGAGAGAAAGAAGCACCAGGTAGGGTCCACTCCACCAATGAGCAGGAGAGGGAGATGGGTGCAGGGAACGGGCTTGCCCAACAGCAAGGCTGGAGAGGCTGGTTGGGGCAGAGCTCGATAGCTAATGGTTGAGAGGAATTTAAGGGCTTTCTTGGTGGTTTAGTGGTAAAGAATCTGCCTGCAATGCAGGAGACATGGGTTTGCTCCCTGAGTCAGAAAGATCCCCTGGAGAAGGAAATGGCAACCCACTCCAGTATCCTTGCCTGGAGAGTCCCATGGACAGAGGAGCCTAGCAGGCTATTGTCCACTGGGTTTCAAAGAGCTGGACACAACTTAGCAACTAAATAGTAACAACAAGGGGAATTTGGGAGTCCTAATGCACTTGTGAGGAGGGGGTTGATTTAGTTAAAACTGTAAACAGATGTATGTGTGTATAGCCAATGCATCAAACTGTATGCAGGACCCAGCTCTCAGCACTTCACAACTTTGAACTCACTTTGGCATCTCCCACGAGGGAGGCACTGTCATCACCAGCCCTGCTTTACCGAGGAGGAGAAAGCAGTGGTTGATTTGTCCTGACTTTGAAGGTCATGGTTCAATGCATGCCTGAATGGATGGAGCAGGTCTACCCTGTTCTCGATCCAGTGGCCTTCGGAGCCCCCAGCTCTCCCTGGAGACCTGGGGCCACGTGCTGGGCCTGGCTTTGCCGTGCCCAGGGAGGTGTGAGGGAATGAGGGGGCTGGAGGGAGTCTCCGAGCACCGCTGGTGCCTTGTGGCGCAGGCCAGGCCGACACAAGTGATGGTTGAATTAGCCTAGACCCCTGAGTGGAGCCCCCAGGCTCTCTCCTGCACCCAAACAGCAAGTAGAACTCTAAGAGCCAAGGCCAGAGTGGACCTACCTGAGAGGTCAGGCTGTTTCCAGGGGATTCTCAAACATTTTTAAGCCCTGAGACCGTTTAGCTCAAACACAATGTCACAAGGAGCGCCAGTGGGTAAAAAAGCTAATAGCTACTCTGACCAGCATAGCCTGCAAGCCCCAGCCTGCCGTGACCCCCTCCCCTTCCCTGGGGGTGCCTGAGAAACCCACTTCGGAGAGTGCTGCCATCCACTCGCTGGGCACAGGAGAGGAGGGCAGAGGGGCCAAGGCCCCAGGGCCCATGGAAGCAGCACCTGCCACCTCCAGCGATGTTCCTGTGGCACACGGGGACTCTGCAGACCTAGTCTCCTGGGAGAGAGCTTGTGTTACGCAGTTACTCGATCCCTGCCCACTTCTGTGATGCCCAGGGAATGGTTGACGTGAAACTTGATAGCCAAGCGCAGGGCTGGCTGTGCCCTACATGGCCGTGCTGCCCAGGGATGTGGCACCCCTCCGTGGATCCTCTGTG
The DNA here is from genome assembly GCA_007570785.1 of Antilocapra americana. Classification (NCBI taxonomy): domain Eukaryota; kingdom Metazoa; phylum Chordata; class Mammalia; order Artiodactyla; family Antilocapridae; genus Antilocapra; species Antilocapra americana. The sequence goes on along the minus strand of ML664188.1, from coordinate 6,334,310 downwards.
GCCCATGCAGCCCGCTGCACCCCTCCGGAGTCGGGAGCCCCTCAGTACAGGCTGCAGAGGAAGGCGCATAGGACCGTGGTGGCACAGGGTATGCTGGTCATGGGGCAGGGTTCCTGGTGAGAAGGTGTTAGGCGAGGTGTGCCCACTTAGCAGACTCATTAGCAGCCTCGATAGGGGGCTCCTCATGAAGTGAAGGGTGCTAAATTCTCTCGGAGGTGTCACCAGCACCCTGAACAGGGAGTCTCCTCTCCGAAGCTCTGGGAAGCCCAGCCAGAGCGCTGCAGATGAACTGCCTGGTGGGGTTCCCAGCGAGTGGCTCACCAGAGAGCAGAGGCCTGGGGGAAGTGAGGGGGCCAGGGGGTCCGAAGGGGGCACTGCCAGCAGGATGCTGGAGTAGGTACATGGGCATGAGCGGTGGGCCCCTGCGCCTTGGGGCATCCAGAGCCTGGGCTGGGAAGGGGCCTACAGGGGACCCCCTGAACCTCTGAGACAGACGACAGGGGGCATCTGCAGGAGCACGGAATGGCCTTGGGCTGGAGCTCCCCAATCCGAGCTGAGCCGTGGGATGGTGATTCTCATCTCAGTGGTTCGTCCTGGGTTAAGGAGGCAAGGGCCAGTAAGGCCTCGGCCTGGGCAGGTGGGGCTCCTGCCATCCCTGCCCAAGAAGGTGGGTCAGGGCATCCTGTAGGCTGGCACAGGTGAGGGCAGGCATGGGTCAGCCTGGTGCCCAGGGGTGGGGAGCAGGGCCTTTCTGTGTGGGAGGCCTGACTCGCCCTGCCACAGCTCGGGCGGTGAGGGACTTGGGCCATGAGGACGAGGTCTAAGCACTCTCAGGAGAAGATGATGGATAAATAATAATGGTGGCAACGAACACTTGCCAGGCACTGAGTGCTTTCGATGCGTTATTTCATTTACTCCTCATGACTCCCTGTGAAGCGGGGACCTTCGTTGTCCTCTCCCGCAGATGAAAAAACAGGCTCAGAGAAATGAAGCTCACGACACCTAGAAGTAACAGAACCGAGATGCAAACTCAGGGCTGTCCCACCTCAGGCTGGAGGGAAGCCAGCGGTGGGCTCCTAGGAGGAGCCATCACCCTCCAGGTGTTGAATTCGAGACTGCAGGTCCCAGGGGAAGGGGGGCGTGACACGACCACAGGGGCAGTGCAGGAAAGACTCCACCTAAATAGAAGCAAACCTGGGATGGGTGCCTGCCCAGACAGACAGGAGGAACTGGCCAGGGGCTGGGAGACCTGAGCAAGGCCCCTCTGGGCTGCCCTGGGGCACCTCAGCCCCGACACCAGAATGAGTGTGGGACAAAGGTCATTCCTAGTTCAGGGACAAAAACAGTCTCCAGGGAAGAATTCAGAAACAAAACCTGGCCTGGCCGGAGGGGAATCTCTTCTGCTCCCCAGAACAAGTCCTTTCCTGCTGCCCTGGACAGAGCTGGCAGAGAGGACCATGGAGGATGGCAGGGTGGCAGGAGGGCCCGGCCTGACTGCCATGCCTGGGGAAGGGGGGGCGGGGGGGCACATCCTGCTGCCTCTCGGGGCAGCCCCCCCCCAGCTTGTCCCCAGTAGCCAGCCTCCCTCCCAGAACAACTAGCAGGAAACGAAAGGCCTCAATTGATTCCCAGGGAGCTGGCTGGTGTCAGTGACAGGGCCCGTGGCAGATGGCAAATTCTGCTTGTTGTAGACGAGTGGAAAATAATTAGCGTGAGAAAGAAAAGCTGGCGCCTCTGTGCTGAACGGAGCCCTGATGAGGGCTCGTCGGGAGGGGCTGAGGCCACAGACTGGAAGCTCCCGGCCCACTCTCACTAGCTGAGTGACCTTGGGCAAGTGACCAGACTTCTCTGGGCCTGTTTCTTCATCTGTAAAATGGGGTTGACAATAACATGTAGCTCATCGGGTTGCTAGAAAGATGAGATTAAAGTAGGTGATACTTATGAACTGCTCACTACTGTACCTGGCGTGTAGGAAATGCTATGTTAAGTTTTTTTTTTAATAACTGGTGATAGAATAACTGCTGGCCCCATCTCCAGGTTTAGCCCAGCGTGACTGTAGGTGTGGCCCCCGGTAGTGGGGCTGCTTCTTTTCATCCTCTTCCATGACCTCTGTGCCCAAGCCCCAGAGTGCTGGTTTGTGGGGTGCCACGGATGCTCATGGGCTTCCCTGGTAGCTCAGATGGTAAAGAATCTGCCTGCAATGCAGGAGATCCAGGTTTGATCCCTAGGCTAGGAAGATTCCCCTGGAGAAGGAAATGGCAAACCACTCCGGTATTCTTGCCTGGAAAATTCCACGGACAGAGGAGCCTGGTGGGCTATAGTCCATGGGGTTGCAGAGTCAGACACGACTGAGCATGGATGCTCGTGGGTGTGGCGAGGACACGGGAAGCCTGGCTTCAAAGCCTGACTTGGCCCCTTGCTCAGTAGGTTACTTAACCTTGGAACCTCAGTTTCCCCATCTGTGACATGAAAACATGACATGAAGTCATGCCCACCCATGGGCTCCTAGTGAGGGGAGTAGGAGGCACCTCCCCGGGTCCTTCAAGGCTTCCCTGGTTGGGGGTGGGTGCAGGAAGGGTGTTCAAGAGCCTGAGACCCTGGTGGGGGTGGGGGGGGCGGAGTGGGGTGCGAGCAGAGACAGCAGTGTCCCCCCTCCTGCCCTGCTGCGGGCCTCACCAGGCACCTGTTTCCATCCCAGGGCCTGGGTGTGTGAGGACCCATCTCTTGCTGAAATCCATCCCCAGCCCTGGGCAGGCTCGCCTCTGCCTTCTGCTCCCGCACAGCTGACGTGTGAAAAGCAACAGCTTTCGCCCCGGACTCCGGTTGCGCACAACCGGGCCCAGGCAGGCAGCCCCCACAGCCCCCGGCCCACGCGTGTTCACTCTTTGTTGCCTCCCTTGCCCTCCCCCGCCCCTCGCCTCTCCAAGCCCAGCCTCTGTGGGACCCTCACACCTGGGAGGCAGAGGGACTCGCAGGGCAAGCAGGAGTCAGACCGAGGGGCAGAGACATTGTTTCCTTTGAAGCAACTCCAGGAGGCTGCTTTGAAATCCAGCCTGATGAGTAAGGGGACACATAAAGTTTCTAGCTCCCGCGCACAGCCCACACATCTCCAGGCAGCCGGTGTAACAGCCCTTCCTCTGCCTCAGTTTTCCTCATCCGGGAATGGGGTCGATGCTCACACTCTCCCCCTAGTGGTGGGAGCAGGAGTCTGGAGCCAGAGGAGGACCCAGAGAGTGGGTTGGGGTCCCCAGGGCCCTGCCGCCTCCCTTCACGGGGGGAGGAGCATGAGTAGCCCGCCCCCGGGTTCAGAAACTCGTTTAATTGGATCCTGCTCCTCCAAAGCGGCAGTGAAGGCACGGGCTGTGGAACTAGGCTATGTGACCCCGGGGCAAATCCCTCACTTCATCTGTAAAATACGGTAACAGCAGTGCCTCCAGTGAGGACTGAGCGAGTTATGAGCACGAAGGGCTTAGACGAGGCCCGAGATAGGCAACTGAAAAATGCTGGAGGGCGCAGAAGGGTTGAGTCCCCAACTCGCGGTGGGCGGAGCTCTCCTCCATCACCCGGGACCGCCCTCCAACCTCGGGAGATGATTGGTTACTACGGTCCGCGCCCCTCCCTCTGCAGGTACTCCCGGTTGAAGTCTCACAAACCAGCAGGGAGATTAACGAGCTCCCTAACAAGCCACACAGCTGAGTAGTAGGCAGGAGCCGGCTGCCAGCCCACATAGGCCAGAGGGCAGCTGGGACCGAGCCCCTGGGGGCCAGCACTCGCTCTGCAGGCTGCCAGGAGGCCCAGCCTCCCTTCGGTCAGTCCTCCACGTCAGATGACCACCCTTCAAGACTAGCCAAGCTCCAGTGGCCAACACAGACAGACCCAGAGGGCCTAGGAGGCAGCAGGTCCCTTTCACCGTTTTGGGAGTATCTTCTTATTCAAAGCCCTGTCGCATGGGGGCATCCCATTCATTATGGGAATGGGAGTCCTAGGCCCTCCCCTCAGAGCCCCGAGGAATACAACACCTTCCAGAAAGCTAAAAGAGGCCTTGCATGCATGTGTATACTCTGTCGTGTCCAACTCTTTGCGACCCTATGGGCTGTAGCCTACCAGGCTCCTCTGTCCGTGAAATTTTCCAGGCAAGAATACTGGAACCAGTTGCCATGCCCTTCTCCAGGGGATCTTCCCGACCCAGGGATCAAACCCAAGTCTCCTGCATCTCCTGCACTGGCGGGTGGATTCTTTGCCACCTGGGAAGCCCTAAAGAGTATATACAGACTACCTAATTTCCCTCTTCACTTTGACCACCAGGTAGCATGGAGGCTAACGCTAGTTTTACATGCAGCTCCTATAATGGGCTTTATGTCTTGCACAGGTACGATGATTTCCCCAGCCTTCTATTTTAATTTACTTAGTTTTTGTTCTCAAGTTTGTTTTTAAATTTGTATTCCACCTTTTCGTTGTTTTGGATTCCTACATAGGCACATGCAGCCTTGGATGCAAATAAATGTTAACAAATACAAAAACATCAGCTTCCCCTTAGTCCAGGCTCCTCATTCTTCAGAAAAGGTCACTGAGGTCTGGAGCGGTGGTGACTTTCTGTCCTGGGGACACTGCCCTTGGTCTGGGACTGACAGCTCTGGAGCGTGGCTAGACCTGGCCCAGTCATCAGCCTCAACTGGCAGGGCTGTTCCGGATCCAGGGAAGGTGGGCTTGGGGCTGAGGTCTCCTCTCCTTTGCCAGCTGAGCTGCAGAGCGGCGGGGACCCCACCCGCGGGGCGGTGGAGAGCTAGCCGCAGATGAGTCTGCTTGAAACTGCTCAAGGGATTGATGCCTTCTTGCAGGTTGATCTCCAGCAAGGGAGCTCATGTGGATTTTGCCGGCTTCTGAGAGGGTTCTGTATCCAGAGTGTGAGAGAGGATCTCAGCCCAGGCTCCCTGGGGCGACGCTCTGCTAATGGGAGCGGCTCTCAGGAGTTGGAGAAGGCGTGCTATGTGGCAGGGAAGGGCCGGGCCAGCTTGGAGACTCTGGCTGCTCTGGCTGCGTGTCCAGCTCCCGCTGGGAGGGACATAATGGGAAAGCTGGGAGCCTCTGGGGCCTTCCTGAACTTGTTTCCTCACCCATAAACGGGGGCCCCAGGACTGTTTCCAGGATCCCTTCTAAGCCTGACATTCCTACAGTGGGTGTGGGCTTTGGATGGCAGGAGGAAGGACCCGAGTCTCTTGCCTGCCCAGCCTCTTGCTCCTCAGAAGATGTGGGGCAGGGTCTCTGAGCCTCAGCCTCCTCATTTTTAATGAAATATTAAGGGAAGAGCCACATTCGCTGAGCATCTGTGACAGGTGCTGGCTTAAGTGTATGTGACACATTTAACTGTCACATTAACTTGTGACAGTTCTAAGGTAGCTACTGTTCTTGGCCCCATTTTAGAAAGAAGGAAACATGGCACAGAGAGGTTAAGTAACTTGTCCACGGTCGCACAGCCAGTAAGTGCAGAGCTGGGACCCAGACACATGTGGAGTGAGAGGGAGGCTGTCACCCTACATTGCTGCTATGAGGATGGCAGGCGATTCGTCCAGGACTCAGAACATGGAAGGTGTTCAGCTGATGTCAAATGTATGCTAGTGGCCTGGACCTGGCTGTCATCCCTTCCTTCAGGCTCAACTTCCAGCCTGTCCTTGGGCCCAGATGCCTGAGGCCACCTCTGCCAGGCGGGGAATCTCATGGGCTGACCTAGAGGCTGCTGGACAGGCCTCCTATAGCACATCTTCCTTTCCCCTGTGGTTGAGCCTGACTCTGGTGCCCTGGCCCCACTGCAGACTAGTAAGGTCACCTCCCACCTCCCACCAGCCCAAGCTGGAATTCTCAGTGCCCTCATTCCTTCCCCGGGAGCTCTCAGCACCCCATCAGCTGGGACCCACTGCTGAGGGGCATTTCTCCCTGAAGCCTGTTCCTAGGGCCGAGCCCAAGGGGAACTTCGGGTCAGGGGATGAGGCCCAGCCTGGGAACTCTAAATAGCAGCCCCTCAAAGCCCATGGCAGGGCAGGGGACCCTGTTAGGACTCATGTCAGCTCAGTCCAGCACTTTCTGATCAGCTGGAGCCAATCAGGGGCATCCCAGCAACACCTGCCCAGACCCTGGCACCTGTCACAGGTCACCCTGCCAGGAAGCCCCTGAAAGCCCCTGGAAGCCCCCAGAAGCCCTGTTGATACAATCCCCCACCCACCTGTGAGTGGAGCCTGGGCTCTGCCGGGAGCCATGCAGACCTCTGTGACCTCGTCCCAGCCAGCTCTCGCCGAAGCCTTCTGGGGGCTGGGGTTGTCCCCCTTTTGCAGCTGAAGAAACTGAAGCCCTAGAATAGTTAAGACAGCCAGAGGAGAGGGTGGTCCTCTGAGAGTGATTGGGAGGGCGCTGGGGAGGGACTTTTCCTCCAAAGTGAAGGATTTGAGCTAAGAGGGGCAGGAGTCATGTCTCCTACCCTTATGGCAGCTGCTTCAGGAGGACGGAGCAGGGGTTTGGAGGGGCCGGAGCTGCCCAGGGGGAGAGGGGCTGTGTTCACACTCCAAGGGCAAGAGAAGAGGGGTGTGATGTGAAGGAGAGCAGCGCTGCCTGGCCCCCACCGCCCCCCCAACCCCCTGGGATTCTCCATTGAGCAGGACCCGGATGGGCAACAAGGAATCAGCAAGTGTAAGCCAGTGTGCCCAGGGTATTGAGATGAGGGGTTCCCATAGGGAGCGGCCTGTTCTGCATGAGAAGGGTGGGGGGCGGGTGCCATCAGGGAAGGTTTCAAAGAGGGCTGGCTTTCAGTTGGCTTACAAAGATGAGTAGGATTTGGCCTGCCAGAGGAACTAGGATAAACAAAGCACAGATTCCAATGAGGTATTTTTAAGGGAGCAGCAAGTTTGGGGGTTGGGAAAGGAGGGTGAGGGAGTGTGAGGGGGCACTGGAGCACCTCCCCAGCCAGAAGGTGGCCCTGTGCCTTGGATCCCTGGGGGTTGGGGAGTGACTTCCAGCTCCAGGACTCAGAGAGGGCAAGGCCCCTGCCCAAGGCTGCACAGCCTGCCTGCCAGCTGCTGCGGCCCTTAGGTACTGCCTGATAGGCTTGGACTTGATCCTGCAAACCCCTGGAGCCATGGACGGTTTTTAAAGTAGGGGTCAGCCTGTGCATTTTTGAAAAACAGTTTTTCATTTTTAGGAGGAACTCGAAGGATGGTTCTTAGGCCTGAATCCCCATCAAGGAAACTGAGCTTTGTGCATGGAGGAAGAAGGGGCCTTGGAGCATCACTCAAGTCATTCCACCCACGTGTGGGGAGTGTCCTGGGCGTTCACACCTGCCTGGGCGGTGTGGGGGGGTTGTCCAGCCAGGGGCATGGGAGGCACCCAGCAATGCTTCTGTTCTGCCCCCGATGAAGGGGGCACCACCCCTCCCCTGAAAGTGCCCTGGGTCTGGATGTCCCCTGCCCCACTGAGGCCCCTGTGCCTTGGGGGAGGAGAGCCAGAGGAGATGCTTTGTGGCCTCCCCAGACCAGGAAGTAGCCTCTGCCCTCCCCCATCCTGAGACATTTCCTCCAGATGAAATCACATCCACAGCAGGGGAACAGGCCCCCATTGTGAAGGGCTGGGGTCTCCAGAGAAAGGGCGTCTTTCAGGCCCTTAAAAATAGCAGTCCTGAGATTTATGAATCCGCATGGAGTAGCGGGGCCCACCCTCCCCCTCCCGGCAGCAGCACAGGCCCTGTCATCACCAGCCCACCCCCCCACACCATGACCTGGTGGTGACCAGCAGGAGAATCCACTAGCCTGGGCAGGGGAGGGACAGCTAGTCCACCCAGTTCACACACTCTCTCTCTGCTTCACCCTCCTGAGCTAAGACCGCTGCTGGCTTCGTCCAGCGCTGCCAAGGCCTTTCATATGGTCCGCACCAGACCCTTAGCAGGTGGGGACCATGGACATTTTACAGATGGGGAAACTGAGGCACAACTAGTAAGTCATACCGTGAGTGGGTGATGGAGCCGGGGTTGGGAGCCAGGCGGCGCTGGACCTGGGATTCTGCAGTGGCAGGCTGGCCCTGGAGGTCACGGGGTGTGGCCCCCAGACCTGTTACTGGGCATGCCAGCAGGGTCAGCCCGCAGCCGCCCTGCCACATGACCTAGGTGGGACCAGCACTGACCATGGCTGTCAGCTGAGTGCCCCACACTCGTCGAGCTGGGGGGCAGAGGCTGCCACTTCTCGTACCACTACAGGGCTCTCGACAGATCTTCTGCCCCCTCTGCCGGGGTGCCAGGCTCCTGGCCTGCCCCCATCACTTCTCCTACCTGAGAGCCGGGAGGGTGAGGTTGTTAGGTGATAACGTGTGAGTTGAGGGAGTTTTAGCCATTCTAGACTCTAAGGGGTGAAGGGCTGGGAGAGGAGGCCTTTGGGAAGTGTTCACTGGGTGCACCTCTGAAAGAGAGACGTCCTGGGCTCCCGGCAGGGCAGCCCTGGCCCGCCAGCCCCTCTGCCGGGGTCTGGACTGCTGAGAGCAGCTGCAGCACCTGCTGGGACCTCGCAGTGGTTTCATGCGTGTGTAAGGGACCCCCGAGCCCATCCCCACGTGGCTCCTCACCCTCCGGGGGCCACCTGGCGTCGGGGAGGGGCTCGCGGCTGCCATCCCAGCTGTTGGCAGCTCCGGCAGCCGCCCACAGCGTTCCAGCCCCTCCCACCGCGCCCTCCCGTCCCTTCCCATCGAAGCCGGCGGTGCGGTCAGCCCCTTGTCACCGACAGGCAACTGGAAGCCGGGGCCTCCCGCGGTCCCAGACCCCCGCCCCCGGACGCCCCATCCACGCAGCTCCGGGCTCTCCATCCTTCTCCCGCTTCCCAGAATCCGCACTCCGACTCCTCCTTGGAGAGAGTGGGATGATGTCACTTCCTGAGGGTGGGGGGAGGAGTAGGCACGACCCTGGCAGGCTAGCCCGACCGCCCGCCAGGCCGCCACCTCGCTGGGAGCAGCCTGGCAGCGGCCGGATGAAGCGGCCGCACCGGGTAGAGGGCGACAGAGACCCGCCGGGCTGGATGTGCTGGGCCGGCCACCTGGTCCCACACCGACCGGCCCACTGGCCCGGGAGACTTGGCCACTTGCCGAGTGATGGTCTCCACGGACACTCTTCTTCCCTGGAGCCGTCACCGGGGAGAGGAGGACTTGCCACCCACCCGGGACCAGGTGCCATGTAAGCCTCTGCCAGCCTGGGGGCAGCGGCCCACCAGCGCCCACCCTCCCGTCGCTGGGGTTTCTCTGTTGAGTTGAGCCCGGGGCTACCCTGAGCCCCTCCCTGGTGTCTCCCCACCAGCCCCCTGTGGGGAGCCAATGACCCGCGCCATTGCCCTTGTTCCTGGGGCTCTTGAGAGGGAGGATGGACTCCTGGGTCCTCCTCCCCAGGCTTCGCTGCGGCTAATTTGAATTCAGCTACTTTAGGGAGTTGGGATCCGGGCAGTAGAGACTGCATGGCTCAAATGGAGTGTGGAGGGTGGAGGGTGGCTGCCAGGAGGATAGGATAACCCCAGGGCTTGCCCAATGCCCTCCTAGCAGAGAAGCTGGGCACCCCAGCCATGCTCCTGACCCCCCTTCTCAAGCAGGTCCTTCCCTACCAAGAGGCATCACTGTGGTTGGGGATTCTGTCTGATGGGTGCAAAATCAGGTCAAGAGTGTCCTCCCAGCATTTCAGCAAAGCACAAAACAGAAGACCTCATTCAACAGATATTTACTGAGCACCTACTATGTGCTGTGTGCTCCCATCCTCCGTGTGTGCCAGCCCCACACATGCGCTCACCTTCCCCAGCACCTTCAGCCTTCTATCTCCCTGGCTTGGCTCATGCCAGGAGATAGGCTCAGGCTTGGGCTGGGAAACCCCCACCCCACGCCGAGGACTGCAGGCACTGGGTAGGTGTGTGTGGGGGTCCCCTGATCCCATGGAGGGGAGCAGGAGTAAGCTCAGGACTTTAATGGAGCTAAGCAGTTCCTGTTGGGGTACCCCCAGGCTGAGCTGATTCCAAGGGGCCCGTGCCACTCTTGGGGACAGGCAAGTTCTCGGGGGTTAGACTGAAGCCAGTGTCTAGCTACTGCAGCTTTCGGTACTGGCTCCAGGGGGATGGATATGGTGGGAGGTAGGGGCGGGACTGAAGCCCTGGGGATGTCAGACTGAGAGGACGCTCCTGCTGCTGTGCCTGCCTGGCCAGGAGCAGGGTGGCCCTGGATGCGGTTGGTCGCGGCCCAGGCAGCCTGGGGATCTTCTGCTCTGTTTCAGGAGGTGAGCGCCAGGCCCGCTGAGCCTCCGCACAGCCGCCAGCCATGCCCGGGATCGTGGTGTTCCGGCGGCGCTGGTCTGTGGGCAGCGATGACCTCGTCCTGCCAGCCATCTTCCTCTTCCTGCTGCATACCACCTGGTGAGTCTCGGGGCCATGTACAGGCCTGGGGTGGGAGAGTCACAGGCCTGGGGGAGGCCTTCTGTGCCTCTGCCATGGTCCTGTCCCAGGAGAGTCAGTGCTGAAATATCCACCCCCTTTAGGGCAATCCCCGCGCGGAACCCAGAGACCCTGCCTGGCCACCGCAGGAGCTGACCCAGCACTGGGCTCCCTGCTCCCATGGCCCTGTCCCTGGGCTCCCGTGTCCTCAGAGGCCCCCGCTGCCTGGCCGACAGTGGTCCCCTGCCCAGATCAGTGAAGCCCTCCACCCTGGCATTCAGGCTGGGCAGAGCTGCCTGCCAGGGCCGCCTAGCCCCTCTAATGTATGCATTCCCCCAGGTTTGTGATCCTGTCCGTGGTGCTCTTCGGCCTGGTCTATAACCCGGACGAAGCCTGCTCTCTGAACCTGGTGGACCACGGCCGCGGCTACCTGGGCATTTTACTGAGCTGCATGATCGCCGAGATGGCCATCATCTGGCTGAGCATGCGTGGCGGCATCCTCTACACAGAGCCCCGCGAATCCATGCAGTACGTGCTCTACGTGCGCCTGGGTAAGGGCCACTCGCCGAGGGCTGGGGCTACTCCGGCCCTCCCCACCCGCACCCCCTTCCTGTGCCCAACATTCATTCAGCCAGCACTGGGGGCCAGCAACGAACAGGCAGACTCCCTGCACCCACTTCTGGACCAGGGCTGGGCAGACTGCAGCCTGAGGGCCAAATCCTGCCTGCTGTCTGTTTTTTCTTAAAATAAAGTTTTATTGGAACCCAGCCACACTCACTCATTTAGTACGTATGGCCTCTGGCTGCTTCTGCACAACCATGGCAGAGCTGAGTGGTTGTGATGGAGAATATGACCCACAAGGTCTAAAATATTTACTCTCTGGCACTGTACGGAAAAAGCTTGCTGACCCCTGTTCTATCTAGTCTGTGTGTGTCTCTTCAGCTGCTTTGTGATCCTTCCCCAAACAGCCCCTCCTCCCCCTCCTGGGGAGGCCCCTCAGCCTAGACCAGCTCCCTGGGGACCCACCTGTCTCCTCCTCCTGGATTCGGGTTCAGCAGCCTCCCCCGGTCACTCCTGCTGGACACTCTTGTGCTCCCGTGGCCTGAGCTTAGCCCTCTTCCTGTGTTAACTCCGGGAAGAGCCCTTAGTTGGCCTCCTTTTGCAGATGAAGAATCCGGGGCTCAGGGAGGTTCCTTAGCTCCCTTAAGGTCACACAGCTACCAAGTGTGCAAGTGTCAGAGCTGAGATCTGAACCCAGGTTGTCAGGCTCCAAAGCCTGGACTCTTGGCTGCCATACAGGGCTGCCTGTGGAGCTAAGGCTTCCAGTGCTGTCCCCGGGGGGGGGGGGGGGGTGGGGGAGGCATCCGTTCTCCCTGCTGCTCCCCACACCCAACCCCATCTCTGCCCTGGTCTCAGCCCTGGACAGGGAGCCTTGGGCAGCTGGTTCACCCCTTTCCTCTTTTTGCCTCAAATGCTGGAGGCCGCCTCCCAGGGAACAGCTATTTCTATGAAATGAACACCCTGTCCCCCAGTTCTCACAGCCCTGAACCATGGACCTCATCACTTCCATTTTACAGAGGAGGAAATAGAGGCTCAGAGAGATTAGGTAACTTGCCTAAGATAAAGTATTAGTCGCTCAGTCATGTCCGACTCTTTGCGACCCCATGGAATGTAGCCCGCCAGGCTCCTCTGTCCATGGGATCCTCCAGGCAAGAATACTGGAGTGGGTTGCCATTTCCTCCTCCAGGGGATCTTCCCGACCCAGGGATCAAACCTGGGTCTCCTGCATTGTAGGCAGATTCTTTACCACTGAGCTACCAGGGAAGCCCCATGTCTGATTCCAAAGTTCATAGATACAACTCTAATTCCTGAAAGAGCAGGGAAATGACTCTCTATCATCTGCCTTTGCAGTCACCTCAGGGAAGTGTCAGGGCTGAGGGCACGTGAGCCAGAGCAGGGGGTGGGATGGCCACACTCCCTGGGCCTCTGCACCTTAAAGCCTGAGAGTGGGGCAGTGGGTGGTTTGCTGCTGAGGACCCAGGCCCAGATTCCAGGGCCTCCTCGTCCTTCAGCCGGGACCCTGCCCTGCTTGCAGCCATCCTGGTGATCGAGTTCATCTATGCCATCGTGGGCATCGTCTGGCTCACCCAGTACTACACCTCCTGCAATGACCTCACTGCCAAGAACGTCACGCTCGGTATGTTGGTTGGGCCTGGGGTGGAGGGGCCAGCCAGGTTAGAGAGGGCAGCCCCGGGGGGGGGTGGGGACACAGCACCCTTAACCCTGGGTTGGGGGCTTCCCGGATGGCTCAGTGTAAAAGAATCCACCTGCCACTGCAGAAGACATGGGTTTGATCCCTGCGTAGCGAAGATCTCTTGGAGGAAGAAATGGTAACCCACTCCATTATTGTTGCCTGGGAAATCCCATGGACAGAGGCGGCTGGCTATACTCCATGGGGTCTCAAAGAGTCAGGCACGACTAAACAATGACACATTCCCTGGACAGAGGAGCCTGGTGGGCTACAGTCCGCGGGATCTCAAAAGAGTCAGACGTGACCAAGTGACTGAGCACTCATGCAACCCTGAGGTGGAGGGGACACGGCCAGCCCTAACTCTAACCCCGGGGTCAGGTGTCTGGGGGCCAGGTTAGAGGGTAGTAAGCTCAGGCACCTTGAGAAGGAAACAGTTTCTGTGAGCTTGGCCGACAGATTGGCTGGGTGAGGCTGTAGCGTTCATCCTGAGGTCTGCTGTCCCCCCACTTAGGGGGCCTGGTCTGGGGGTGCACAGCAGCAGACACAGAGCTGACCAGGGCTGTGGAAACCCACACAGCCATCTGCTCTGTGCCAAGGATGGGCCTGGGGGGGTGGTCACAGCTCAGCCAGGGGACGGCCGTGTAGCCAGAGGCCGGGGCTGGGGCCTTTGGAGTCTGGCTGTTGGGCCCCAGAAGCATTTTGAGGTAGGGAGGCCCCAGCGCCCCTTTCTTCAGGGTCAGAGAGGTGTCCCCAGTGCCATGCCCCTTGGCTCCCCACCCCGCCTCTGCAGGGATGGTCGTCTGCAACTGGGTGGTCATCCTGAGCGTGTGCATCACGGTCCTCTGCGTCTTCGACCCCACGGGCCGCACCTTTGTCAAGCTGAGGGCCACCAAGAGGAGGCAGCGCAACCTGCGGACCTACAACCTGCGGTCAGTGGGCCGGGCGATGGGGTGGGACTTGCTGACCCCAGGCAGGCAGAAGCCGGTCCCATGCCTCCCTCACTGCATCTCAACCTGTATGAGCCCCAGGTGCTGGCCCAAGGCTTACCTCAGTTTCCTGGCCTGTAAAGTGGGAACACGATCATTCCTGCCGCGTGCAGCTGCTGTGAGGTTTATCAGAGTGATGAACACGGGTGCTCACGGGAGCTTTGTGCTCAGATCATCTTCAGGACTAAAATCACGAGAGTAATAGTAGGAAGCACTCGGACAAGCAAGCCCAGAAGGGCATGTATTAACTTACAATAACCCCCTGAGGTCGCTGTTTGTGTCATTCCCCTTATACAGATGAGGAAACGGGCACAGAGAGGTTATGTGACTTGCCTGAGGTAGCACAGATAGCAAACAGTGGGCTGGGATCAAGCTCAGACAGTCTGGCCTTAGAGCCCTGGCTCTTAACCACTAGGCGAGGCTGCCTCTAGGGTTAAGGGGGCTGGAGGAGGTTAACGAAGGCAGTCCGTTTCATCCTTTTGCCAACCCTGGTTCGGCTGTGAGACCCATTCTACAAATGGGCGGTCCGAGTCCTAGAGAGGGTAGGCCACGTGCCCCAGGCCAGGTTGGTGGGGGAGTGGCGCTGGCACTCCATCTCTAGCCCAGGGCAGCAGGGTTGGGAGCCCTCACCCAGGGGAACGGGTTGCCTGGGCCCCCGCCCCTCTGTCCAGCCCCCCTGGGCCCTCCACGTCAGCTGGGCCCTACAACCAGAGCCACACCCACGCCTGGACTGGCCACCTCCCAGCCCCAAATGCCAGGTTTGGGAGCCAAGGCCCCAGAGCCCGTTGTTCCCCTCGGCGGCGCAGCTGGCCACCACCACCCGTCCCATTTTGCTCATTTCGAGCACATGCCCCTCACCTGACCTAGTTTCTGGACTCCTGGAGCCCGGGGGGGGGGGGTGGGGAAAAATTCCCCTCCCCTGCTCTGGATAATTGCCTTTGGGGCCCAGGGCTGCCAATGCCTTTACAGTGGGGGGGGAGGGGGGTGTTGGCGGTGGCTGTCATCTGAATTGGTAAGTCTTCCAGTGGTTCTGGGCCCTGTGCAGGTTTTAAGAGGCCTCAAGCTCCTAGACCCCCACCTGTTGTCGTTTCTCTAGGTCTCAGATGGGCTGGAGAGGGCAGCCCAGTCCACGACTGGGTTACTGTGACCACCTCTCCGGCTCTTCCCCCTGGCCCCCCTCACTCTGCTCTTAGACCAACAGAAAGTTTTTCTTAACAAGGACATTTTTCAAGCCTGCTGACCCTTCATCTGCTTCCAGGTTTTGTTTTGTGCACAAGCTGCGCTGCTCCCACACCGGTGGGTTATTTTAGTTTCTGGGAGTTAGGGAGCTGCTCAAGTCCTGGGCCGTTTCTCCTTCCAGTGAAATGTGGTAGGGTTTGGGATGGGTACTTCCCACCACTGCTCCTTGGGAGCCTGACCTTGGATCTCTGCAGCAGTGTCTGCCCTCCCTTCGCTTTAGTGAGCCCCAGAGCAGAGGGGTGCCGGGTCCACGAACTTTCTGTCCAGACTGAGTGTCTCTCTCTCCCTGTCTTGGTCTCTGTAGCCCAACGGGATGTATTACACCAAACGTGTCATTGACT
This sequence comes from Antilocapra americana, assembly GCA_007570785.1. Lineage (NCBI taxonomy): Eukaryota > Metazoa > Chordata > Mammalia > Artiodactyla > Antilocapridae > Antilocapra > Antilocapra americana. The sequence continues at coordinate 6,319,066 of ML664188.1, read as the reverse complement.
CCATCTTCCCCCCTGGTGGACCTAAAGGGTACTGCAGTAGCGTATACAGGGCTTAATCTGCCAGAGGGAAGGGAGGAAATTGTCTTTGAATGTTTGACAGCCAGTTTGGTTAGAAAATGTTAAAGAACGGGACGCTCTGGGAACTGAGTTAACCAGCATGCTGTCCTTTCATCCAGCCCCCAGTAGGGGGGACATTGGCTTAGTGTATGAGGCTGCCCAAGTCCCTTAGGGCTGGCAGGTTCCAGAAACAGCAAGTCCCTTGCCCTGTTTGCAGACCCCCTCTTGTCGCCCTGAAGGCCCTGTGGCTTCCCCTGTCCTTGTGGCCTGAAGCGCCCTGGCACCAGGATTGGGAACAGGAAGCAGCTGTTAGCTGCAGAGAGGAGGCAGAGGCTGCGACTGCCTGGCCTGTCACTCCTGATGGATGCTAAGTGCCTTGCAGGCATCCAGGGTCATTCAGAGCCTGCCCCTCCTGACCACCCAGCATCAGGTTCTGAAAGGGCTGGCGGGAGAGCGCATGTCACAAAAGCCAGCCAGCCCCTCTTGCTCAGTCTGGAAATTTACATTTTTAATGTTGGATCTGTGATCTTTATGCTCAAAACACACACCGACCTCTGGACACTCAGCGTGGGAAGGGTTTCCGTGGATAACTGGCGACTCACTCTTGCTTTGAGTGCAGACTCCTGGGGACCCTGCCTCCCCATCAGAGCAGGCACACCCACTGGGGCTGGCGGTGGAGGCGGGGGAACGGAGAGGGGCCAGCCATGCAGGTGAAGGGCAGGGGCCCTCTCCGCTGTAATATATCGGATTCAAGGCACTGCAGCATGCCGAACCTCATTCAACCCCTTAAGCTTCCCCAAGTACAGCGATGAGAGAAATTCTTTCTGAGAGGGGAACAGGTCTGGCCAGCAGGTCTGCTCCCAACGTGGAACAAATCGGCAGGGAGGCCCAGCACCCTGCCGCCATCTCCCAGGGCTCTTGGTTGGAGCCGGCAGTCCCCAGTTCGGGCTCCCAGTTCTGAAGCCCGCTGGGTGTGCTGGTGTCCCTGTTCCAGAAGCTGGAAGCACAGGCCCCGGCCTCGGTCAGCAGCGTGCCACCTTGGGCCAGCAGGAGCCCCTCAGGGCGAGCTCTGCAGGCTGACAGCTCGCTGGCCACCCAGCTCTGACCGGGCCCAGGCCTATTGTCCCCCCAGACCCTCCTGCCGGGGAGCGCTTTGCCGGGGTCCTGGGAACAGGCTGCCCTGTTTCTGTAACGTCTGGGCCTAGCTCTTCTGGTCCAGCCCTCTGACCTCACACATACCAACTCTCCCCCACTGCAGGCACCGCTTAGAAGAGGGTCAGGCCACCAGCTGGTCACGCCGGCTCAAAGTGTTCCTCTGCTGCACTCGAACGAAGGACTCCCAGTCAGTAAGTACTGGGAAGCCGCCGCCCTGGGGCTCAGGTCCGGGCGGGGCTGGGCTTTTGAGCGGGAGGAGGTGACAGCCTGCTCCTCAGAGGACCTGTTGTTATTCACCACCCAGCTCCCTCCTGTGTGTGAAACGGCCCTTCCCTTCCTTTGTCAGGGGACAGAAAAATGGCAAGACCTTTTACTGACTCCCTTGGAACTTAGAGATGAGTCTAGGAGAAGAGGTACTCAAGTATTAGGGTGACCTGAAGACAATGAAAAGCAAGCAGCATCTCACCAGCTGCAAGGGCTTCCCTGCTGGCTCAGCGGTAAAGAATCCGTCTGCCAATGCAGGGGACACGGGTTCGATCCCTGGGTCTGGAAGATCCCCTGGAGGAGGGCATGGCAACCCTCTCCAGTACTCTTGCCTAGAGAATCCCATGGACAGAGGAGCCTGGCGGGCTATAGTCCGAGGGGTCGCCAAACAGTCAGACTAAACCACAACCAGCTGCAAGTCCTTCTGTAGGGTCAGCTGCCGTGCGGTCAGTGCTGCCCTTGCCGTGCACTGTCAGCCCTCTGCACCCACCAAGGCGCCGCAGAAGGAAGGTGGGTCAGCAGTGGGTGGCCCCCGGGTGGGGGAGGGGAGGCAGGGCCCTGGGGAGCCTTCCGTGGAGCAGCCCCCCCACCAGTGCTGGCAGGGTCCTTAGGGATCATCTAGTCCCACCCCTCATTTTTCAGATCAGGCAACTGAGGCCCAGAGAGGTGGAGTGACTTGCTCAGCGTCCCACAGCTAGGTAGTGGCAGAGCCAGTGAGGTCAGGAGACCACTCCTGCCCAAGCCAGACAGCAAGTGCCCTCCATGGAAGCCACCGGAAAAGCCTCCAGTGGCTCCTACCCACCTGCAGCCCCTGCTGAGCCATAGAGTGAGTAATTGAGTATAAGAAAGCCCCTCCCACCCCCGGAGGTTCCCTGGTGGGTGGGAAGCACCCTCCATGGGGCTCTCTGGAGGGGTTTCATCCAGGGTACACCCACCCCTCCTGTTAGGCAGATTGGGGGCTGGTGTTGGACCCTGGGGAAAAAGCGGAAGTCTTTTCTCAAAAAAGGCAGGGGGTCCCCAGAACCTGGGTCCCGCCAGACACTGATGCTGGTCAGGTCAGGTCAGGTCAGGTCCCGCCCAGAGTTTTGATCGGCTCATGCTGTGTTGCTCAAACATTTGCACTGGATGCCAGCATTTAAAAATCGGGGGCGTTTGTGTCGAGTTCAGTATTTCTAGATTCAGCCCTTGCATTAGGCGTTTGAGTTTGCAGCCCTTGATTTTTCTTCTCTCACAAGTGCCAGACGCTCAGGGGCGAAACCCAGCAGGAGAAAGCCAGTTGCCACGAGTCTGTTCCCACCACAGCCTCTCCTGACAGGTTAAGGAAGAGGTTCCAGGCTCCCACTTGCTGGGCAGCAGAGAGGACTCTGGCGGGGTTGCCTCTGTCTGCATGACCTCCCCCCAACCCCAGCCCCAAGCACTGGTGTCCTGAGGACAGCCTGCAGGGCAGCTGGGGGCCAGGGGCCCCCATATCACAGGCCTCTTCTCCAGGCACATGGTGGGGGTCCCTGTGCCTCCAGCTGTGGGCAGGAGGGGGAGGGGGCCTGAGACCCTGGGTTCCAAAGGGCCCTTGGCAGGCCTTTCAGGGTCACAGCTGGAAGGAGGTGGGAAAAAACTCAGCGTGGGGGGAAATGCAGCCAGGAGCTCAGTTTTGGCTTCTCTGCTGGAGAGAAAGGCAGAAGGAGAAACAGGCCTGGCCTGCAGGCCTTGGTGCCTAGTCCTGGAGCAGGAAATGGCTCTGGTGCCTGAGTGCCGAAGGAGCACCAAGGACAGGAGGGCTGGGAGGTGGGGGCCGGAGAAGGGTCCCTGCACAGGGACTCAGAGCAGATGCCCATCCCCGGACATTCACTCCCGGCCTCTGTCCTCTCTCCTGCTCCCTGCCACCGCCCCCCGCCGCCTCCCCGGACCACGTAGGACGCCTACTCGGAAATTGCCTACCTCTTTGCGGAGTTTTTCCGAGACCTGGACATCGTGCCATCGGACATCATCGCCGGCCTGGTGCTGCTCCGGCAGCGGCAACGGGCGAAGCGCAATGCCGTGCTGGACGAGGTGAGCCCACGCGTGGGTCAGGTCCCCACACTGCCCTCCGCCGAGGCCCTCCCTGCCGCACCCCCCCCCCCCCCCCGGTTCCACGCGCCCCTCCCTTCCCCAGCTCACTCTCAGCTAGCCGCCCAGGGCCCCTGCTCCAGATGCTCCCTCTGCAGGGCCCAGAGGCTGTCTCCACCCGTCTGGTGTCTAATCACAGCAACCCACGACGACCCACCTAGCTCTGTGCTCGGCCTCCGAGCTTGCCTCATCACCTACCCTGCAACTTGCCAGTCCTAGTTGAGGGTCTCCCAGCATCTCGTATAAAATATGTTTTCTCCTGGCTTGGGCTGGCTCTCTCTCTCAGCATGGATGCTTTGGGTGGGAGGGAAGCAACTGGAAATATGAGGAGACCTTGGATTTGGAAAGCGGGCCGGGTCGTGGAAGAGTTAGAAATCACGCAACACACCTCTTTGAGCTCTCAGGCCCTTGGGAGGCAGACAGAGTGCAGAACTGGGGCCTGGACCCCTTTCTCGGCCATGTGGCTGGGCCCGGGGCTGCCACCCTCACGTATCTGTCTTCCAGGCCAACAACGACATCCTGGCCTTCTTGTCCGGCATGCCGGTGACCAGAAACACCAAGTACCTCGACCTTAAGAACTCGGTGAGTCAGGACCACCTCTGCCACATGCTGGGTCCCTCTCTCCCTGCTGGAATGACCCGAGCAGACCACCTGCCCTCGGCCCTTGAGGCGTTGGCTGCACCTGCTCTGATGTGGGTCCCACCTCAGCTCTCCAAGCAGCCCCCTTCCTCCCAAGCACGCTCTGACCTGCTTCCCTCCACCTTGCTTTGGTTCTACAGGCAGACCCCTGAATAGGTTCCATTGAACTCAGAATGTTTGGTCCTGGCCTCCTGAGATTGTCAAGTGCTTCCGGGGGCTGAGCTGCTGTTATTCTTGCCAGGGTTGTTATTGTTATAAAAGGCAGCAAGATGTAGCAGTTGGTTTCCAAGGTTTTTTTTTTGAGTAGCAGGAGCTCTTCTTAAGCGCCTTTAGTAGAAAATCTGGCGTTGTGTGTCCCAGTGAAGGAGGGGCTGGTTCTAGGCTACAGGGAGCCCCTCACCCAGAGCCGACCCTGCACTGGGAGCAAACAGATTTAATGTGCAGCTCTATAAAATCCTGTGGACAGAGGTGCCTGGTGGGCTGCTGTCCGTAGGGTCGCATAGAGTCGGACACGACTGAAGCGACTTAGCATGCATGCTTGCATCCCTGCCAGGGGGGCTGTGACCTTGAGCGAGTCCCTGACCCCACTGAGCCTATTCCGGCAGCAGCGGAAGCGGTGCTGGGCCTGCCTTCCACCCACAGCCCTTTTGGGGAGGGGATAACCGAACACTGGTGCCCGTCAGGACAGCGTTAGAAAGGGTTCGGCCTTCACATCTGACTCCCCTGGAAACGCCGGATCTCCATCGCCCTGCCCCGCGGCTCTGCAAAGCTGGCGGGCGTTTGCATCTCTTCTCCAAACAGCCCATCCATAGCAGACCCCCGGGGCTGCCGGTCCCACCCTCCTGCAGAGGGGCGGGGCGGGGGCGGGGCCGCCGAGCCCCCAGGCGCCAGCGCCCCGCCCTCTAGCGTGAGCCAAAGGTTAATTACCTCCTCCTGCGCCTTCCTAAAGAGCAGATTGAGCGGCCCGGGACGGTCCCACCCCTCTGGGCCTGATTAAGGTGCTGCTTATTTCACTTCACGAGACGACTAATCACCGTCTTTAACTTTTACAAGGTGACTAATTCCCTCTAAGTGCAGGAGTCCCTCAGCGCCTGGGGCGCCTGGGGCGCCTGGGACTGGGGCGTAGCGGCTTCCCTGGGACCCCTGTGCCTCCCGCCTGCCTCCCTGGGCAGTCTGGCTGATAACAGCAGCCACCGGCCTCAGACGCCGGCTTTCAAACCGGCGCCTTTCTCAGAACTATCCGGACTGCCCCAGACGCCCTTGAGTCAAGCCGGGGTCTCCTTGTGTGCGGAGCGGGTCAGGAGCGATTGGTCTGGCCCCCAGCGTGTCTGCATCTCCAGGGCCGGCCCTGCTGCTCCTGGCCTGGACACGCCCCTCCAGAGGGGAGGGTCCGAGCCTCTTGGGGTTCAATTGCCCTTCCCGGGGCGGGGCTGGTGATTGTGGCTCTCCCCTCCCCCTCCCTTCCCTTCTTGGGAAGCTGGCAAGGAAATCGATCCAGTGCTCTGAGTGTTTTTCTGTCCCCAAATCATTAATTCTGAGATTGGAGCAACAGGACAGGTCTCAGGAGGTTTCGTGCCCTGGTTGCATGCAGATAATTAGGGAAATACAATTATCATCTGGAGGCACGGTCCCTCCTCCACGTGGGGTGGGGATGGCGTGGTCTGCAGCTCCATGGATGGGAGCCCATGGGCGCCGAGGCAGGAGGTGACCTCTCTCTGTCTCTTCTCTTCCAGCACGAGATGCTCCGCTATAAGGAGGTCTGCTATTACATGCTCTTTGCCCTGGCTGCCTACGGCTGGCCCATGTACCTGATGCGGAAACCCGCCTGCGGCCTCTGCCAGCTGGCCCGGTCCTGCTCGTGAGTACCCTGGCCCATCCCCCACCCCCACCAGCAGCCCTTGCAGAGGGGCTGAGGGGCACAGCCCATGGGGGGTTCTCCCTAAACCTACTATACCTACTACCCTGATCCCTGCAGGCCCATCGCTGCTCTTCTGCACCATCTCTGGGCCGGGACCTTTCTGGTTATCCTGGCTGGGGTTTTAGAATCACACGGTATCGGATTTGAACCCACACTTTGTCACTTTCAGAGTCAGGCAAGTTATCATACCTCTGCAAGCCTCAGTTTCCTTATCTGTGAAATGGAGATAGCAATACATACCTCTTGGAGCTGTTGAGAAGCTGAAATGAATTCAGCATCTGGCTGGCACGCGGATTCCTTCCCCCCACCCCCCATCTCCCTCCCCACTCCTCTCGACCACTCCCCTCTGCCCACATCCTCCCTTCTCCCAATTCCCCTCCTCTGCTCTGCCTTTCTGGAAGAAAGGCCTTTCTGGGTAGAGGCCCAATCCAAAGAAGCCTCTGGAAAGGCAGCAAGAAAGCCTTTTGTGAACGGCTCCAATCCTCTTCACAAGGAGTTGGCAAGACCTCAGCTGGGTGCCGCCCTCGGCCAACTGCGGGGGATGGCCGGGGTGGACTCTGCCTTCCTAAGTGGGCCAGAGGAGAGCTCTGTTCTGTGAGGGCCCCTCCCTTTCTCTGGCATCTCCACATTCTGCCCAGGCCTAGCAGAAGGAGATGGTTGCCCGGGTTCCCTGTGCTAGACAGGCTGGCATGCTGGGTGGGCAGCTTCTGTCCACCACACCCCTGCCCTTGGAGCCCACAGCAGCCACCCCCTCCTTCAGTGTCCTTTCCCCAGAAAGCCGGGGGGCTCTCTGGGTTGTCATCACCATCTCCCAGTGACTGATAGAGCTGACCAGGGCACCCCACGCCCCTCCCTGTCTCTGCCAGCCCACAGACAGCATCCTTGGGAGCCCCTGAGGCCACTGAGAGGTCCTCGGAATGAGCCCAGCACAAGGAGTCCTGAGACCTGGGCTCCCACAGCCCTGCTCCATTACTCAATGGCAGGGTGGGGATGTCATTTGCACAGGCAGGGTCTGCCTGTCCTGCTGGCAGGATCTTTCAGAAGCCGGGAAGGGGGTGGTGTCCCTGGCAGTCTGGGCATCTGAGGGGCTGTGCCAGCCGGGGCAAGGCTGCATTTATATCAGCTTCTCAGAGCTGCCAGGAGAGGCAGCAGAAAGACCTCGGACCCGTGAGGGCCCAGCTGGGTCCCTGCAGAGAAGAGCCGGTTACCTGGAGGGCAGAGAAGAGGCAGGCCCAAAGTCCCAGCCTACAGCCCAGAGGGTTGGGCTCCCTTCTCAGAGCCCAGCCTGTCCACAGCAGCCCAGGTTCCCAGCACGGCTAGAGGAAGGAGGCCTGCCCTCTTGCCTCAGGTCCATCACCTGGAGTGGTTTTCCCCTCCCATGCAGAGCATAGCAAGTCAGGCCTGCCTATGCCCCCCCCAACCCTGGGGACACCCCATTCGGCCCCAGCCCTGCCCTGGATGTGTGGTTGGTCTCCTATGGGCAGAAGAGGCCCTGCCAGAGGCCAGGCAAGTGCCCAGGGCTCCCCCGGCCTCTGAGCCCCTCACACCCAGCCTCCTGTAGGCGGGAGTGCTGGCCTCGAAGGTGCCATGGGCCCTTCCCTCCCAGGCTGCCGGCCCTGTTGCTCTTGTGGTTCCCCAGGCCTCGAGATCACCGACGGGGGCTGCCCTCTCCCTGATGCCTACTGTGTGTCAGGCTCTTTCTGCATCTTGGGCCTCTGATCTCACCCCAGCCTTGTGAAGTAGCTATTGGCACCTGCCTGCCAGGCCGTCGCAGTCAGGAAGGGCCCCCAGAGCAAGGACTTCAGCCCGGGTCTCTGTCTCCCCAGGCCTCACTGTGGCAGTCACGTGCTCAGTGCTGGAGGGCCAGGCTGAAGTTGGAGAGGGATGATAGCTGCCTGAAAATGAGAGCCTGGCCCACAGACCCAGAGCTGTGTCCACTTGGACCAGCAGTGTAGGGGAAGGGGTAGGGGTCTCCCGGAGTAAATGGAGGTGGTTGCCCACCCCAGGCCCAGTTGTTTCCAAGATGTGGCTTGACCCTGAGTTTCCCCTTGGAGGCCTCTTTCTATTGGGGGGTCTGTATCAGTCCCTCAGGGGCTGTTGCAGTGAGGAGAGACCTCTCCGCATCACCTAAATCTAGGATTCTTAGTAAAATCTTAGCCATCAAATCAGGAAAGCAGATGGTAACTGCAGCCACGAAATCAAAAATGCTTGCTCCTTGGAAAAAAACTATGACCAACCTAGACAGCATATTAAAAAGTAGAGACATTATTTTGCCAACAAAGGTCCATATAGTCAAAGCTATGGTTTTTCCAGTAGTCATGTATGGATGTGAGCATTGGACCGTAAAAAGGATGAGTGCTGAAGAATTGATGCTTTTGAACTGTGGTGTTGGAGAAGACTCTTGAGAGTCCCTTGGACAGCAAAGAGATCAAACCAGTCAATCCTAAAGGAAATCAACCTTGCCTATTCCTTGGAGGGACTCATGCTGAAGCTCCAATACTTTGGCCACCTGATACAAAGAGCCAACTCGTTAGAAAAGACCCTGATGCTGGGCAGGATTGAGGGCAGGAGAAGTGGACGACAGAGGATGAGATGGTTGGATGGCATCACTGACTTGATGGACACGAGTTTGAGCAAGCTCCAGGAGATGGTAAAGGACAGGGAAGCCTGGCGTGCTGCAGTCCATGGGATCGCAAAGAGTCAGACACTGAGCTACTGAACAGCAACAGGAAAGCAGGCAGATTTGGGTCACATGCTTTCTGGGTCCCTGAGCCCCATGTGTTGGGCGCTAGCTCCCTCTGGTGGCCCAAGGAGTAACTGCACCCAAGCTGGGTGCCCTGCTCAGCGGCTCACCCATTCATTTTGGGGGAGCCTACTGCGTTGTGGGCAATGCCAAAGAATGTTCAAACTACTGCATAATTATACTCATCTCATACGCTAGCAAAGTAATGCTTAAAATTCTCCAAGCCAGGCTTCAACAGTACATGAACTGTGAACTTCCAGATGCTCAAGCTGGATTTAGAAAAGGCAGAGGAACCAGAGATCAAATTGCCAACATCCGCTGGATCATCAAAAAAAAAAAAAAGCAAGAGAGTTCCAGAAAAACATCTACTGCTTAATTGACTACGCCAAAGCCTTTGACTGTGTGGATCACAACAAACTGTGGAGAATTCTTCAAGAGATGGGAATACCAGACCACCTTACCTGCCTCCTGAGAAACCTGTATGTAGGTCAAGAAGCAACAGTTAGAACCAGACATAGAACAATGGACTGGTTCCAAATTGGGAGAGGAATATGTCAAGGCTGTACATTTTCACTCTGTTTATTTAACTTATATGCTGGGTACGTCATGCAAAATGCCAGGCTGGATGAAATACAAGCTGGAATCAAGATTGCTGGGAGAAATATCAGTAACCTCAGATATGCAGATGATACCACCCTTATGGCAGAAAGCAAAGAGGAACTAAAGAGCCTATTGATGAAGGTTAAAGAGGAGGGCGGAAAAGCTGGCTTAAAACTCAAACATTCAAAAAACTAAGATTATGGCATCTGGTTCCATCACTTCATGGCAAATAGATGGGGGGAAAATGGAAATAGTGACAGACTTTATTTTCTTAAGCTCCAAAATCACTACAGACTACAGTGACTGCAGCCATGAAATTAAAAGTCACTTGCTCCTTAGGAAAAAAGCTATACAAACCTATACAGAGTATTACAAAGTAGAGATATTACTTTGCCGACACAGGTTCATATAGTCAAAGCTATGGTTTTTCCAGTAGTCATGTATGGATGTGAGAGTTCAACCATAAAGAAGGCTGAGCGCCAAAGAACTGATGCTTTTGAACTGTGGTGTTGGAGAAGACCACTGAGAGTCCCGTTGTCAGCAAGGAGATCAAACCAGTCACTCCTAAAGGAAAGCAACTCTGTATATTCACTGGAAGGAGTGATGCTGAAGCTGAAGCTCCAGTATTTTGGCCACCTGATGCGAAGAGCTGCCTCATCGGAAAACACCCTGATGCTGGGAAAGACTGGGGAGGGTAGGAGGAGAAAGGGGCAACAGAGGATGAGATGGTTGGATGGTATCGTCAGCTCAATGGACATGAGTTTGAGCAAACTCCGAAAGATAGTGAAGGACGGAGAAGCCTGGCATACTGTAGTTCTTGGGCTCACAGAGAATCAGACATGACTGAACGACCGAACAGCAGCTGTGTTTTTGGTGCTGGGGGGCACAGACCAGGAAGTGCAGCCCTTTGGAGCACAGGAGTATTTTGGAGAAAAATTGAGCTGACTGTGTTGTCAAACTGGGGAATTTGGGGCAGGGGCTAAGCTGTCATATGAGATGGCCCTGGGGTGGATCTCACAGCAGTATTAACTTTGTGTAGAGGCCTGAAGAAGTGAGAGATCCGGCCACACAGTATCCAGGAGGAGAATGTTCCAAGCAGAGGGAACTACAGTGCAGAGATGCTGAGGCAGGAACATATCACCAGTGCATCCGAGAGGAGTGGGAGGCAGCAGTCCAGAGAATGGGGCCAGACGGGCCTGGGCCCTCAGCCCTTGCTCGGACTCTGGTGTTTACCCTGGGCAGGAAGGGCAGCGTTGGAAGGTGTTGAGTGCAGGGATGTGGCTCATCTGATATCTTTTTAAAAAAATAATTTTATTTTTTCATTTTTGGCTGTGCTAGGTCTTAGTTGTTGCAAGGGCTTTTCTGTAGCTGTGGCGAGTGGGGGCTGCTCTTCCTTGCCGTGTGCAGGCTTCTCACTGCAGTGGCTTCTCTTGGTGCAGAGCGTTGGCTCTGTAGTTACAGTTCCCGGGCTCTGGAGCACGGGTTCAGTAGTTGTGGCTCATGGGCTTAGGTGGTCCAACACATGTGGGATCTTCCCAGACCAGGGATCGAACCCATGTCTCCTGCATTGGCAGGCAGATTCTTTACCACTGAGCCACCAGGGACGCCGCCTCATCTTTTATCATAAAAGATCACTCTGGCTGAGAACGTAAGGGGCGGCTGTGAGTGAAGAGGACCAGTCGGGAGCCCCTGTGATACTCTGAGGCAGGGAGGCAGGGATAAGATGGCAGGAGAGGGGTGGGGGGCGAGGCAGGGAAAGCGTTTGGCATCTGGATGTGAATTTGAAGGCACAGCTAATGGATGTGCTGACCAAGGATATGGGATATGAGGTGGGTTGAGGACCTGGTGGCTCTAAGCGTGGGCTGAACGCTCAGGGGTGGGTGTGGGGGACTGTTAAAGCACAGCGGGCTAGGTCCTCGGGATCTGGGGCTGAGCGGACTGCAGTCCTGGGGTACATCTGGGAGGAGGGTTTTCATAGGCGGTTGAGTGTGAGCAGGTCTTGAGGGCTCTTTGGCACTCAGGTGGTATTTAAAGCCCAGGGATGGGTGAGGCCCCGGGAGCTCATGTCATTAGAAAGAAGAGGAGGTCCAGGGCTGACCTCTGATCTCAGTGAGGAGACACAGACGAGGAGAAGCAGTCCAGGAGAGGGGGTGCCTTCCGCCGAATGGAGAGAGGGAAGTGGGGTGGGGGGACCCCCTGGGTCACATGCTGTCAAGAGGCCGAATAAGGCAAGAACTGGGGAACGAGATGGGGAGCTTTGCAAGGGAGGCTTTCAGAGAGGGCGTGGGGCTGGCAGAGACTGTGGCGCCCTCGGGGCCCCGGGCGCTGAGCCCTCTGCCACCCACCCAGCTGCTGCTTGTGCCCCGCGCGGCCCCGGTTCGCCCCTGGAGTCACCATCGAGGAGGACAACTGCTGTGGCTGCAACGCCATGGCCATCCGGCGCCACTTCCTGGACGAGGACATGGCCGCAGTGGACATTGTCTACACCTCCTGCCACGACGCGGTGAGGGCACAGGCGGGCTAGTGCGCAGCCTTCCGCTGCCTTGGTCCTGCGCCGGCTGTAGGGGGCAGGCGGGGCTGAGGCCCCCTCCGTGGCAGGAGCCCTTGGCCTGGCTGGCATGGCTCCCCTAGGTGGGCAAACCAGAGCTGGGCCACCTCCTTCTCCCCACATCCTGGCCTGTGCCCACTCTGGAGCTGGGAAGTGGACCCTAGCCCTGCAGCTGCTGTTGGGGCTTCGTGGCTCCAGCCTTTGGGGGAAGGATTTGAGGGACACAGAGAGGCACTGGGGAGAGGAGAGGGCAGCCCCTCGGACCGGGCAGGCAAGACCTGGTACTCATGGTGCCCGAGTCAGCAGAGTTGGGAGGGCAGTGCAGGCTGGGTGCTGGGCTGAGAGGGACCTACTGTGGCCCTTGCAAGCCTCAGGGGCTCAGGGGCCAGTGCAGCCAGAGTCCTGGGCCCCCGAAGGGACCTGCTTCCGTCACTTCCCCAAATCTGGCCCCAGCCCAGGGGCAACTGAGGCTCATGAGCTGCCCTTCTCCCAGGTCTACGAAACTCCCTTCTACGTGGCAGTGGACCACGACAAGAAGAAGGTGGTGATCAGTATCCGGGGAACCCTGTCGCCCAAGGTACGCTGCCCAGTGACCCCGCCCGCCTCCCAGACTCCCTCACAGCCCCGGGGGGTGCCCACCTCCTTCCTCCTGTTCTCAGTCCCACTCCTCACCGTCTTTCCTGCCCCCAGGACGCCCTGACAGACCTGACCGGTGACGCCGAACGCCTCCCTGTGGAGGGCCACCACGGCACCTGGCTGGGACACAAGGTACCCCCTCCTCTTGTGGGCCCCCAGTGGTCCCCAGGTCTCTCCACTCTGCTGCCAGCAGGCATGGCTGGGGCAGGGGCTCCTCTGGAGTCACTGCTCTCACTGAGAGAGATATGGTCAGAGCGGTATGGATCAGTCTGGAAGGTCCACTGCCTCCCACCAGCCAGGACCCCCACAGCCCTGCACAGCCCAGACCCTGTCCCACAAGAGAAAGCTCAAGGAAGCAACTGAGAAGGGATCTCACTGGTTAGTCTTAGACCCATAATCCCTCTGAGCCTCAGTTTTCTCATCTGTGAAATGGAAATAATGGGATCAAGTGTCCACCAGCCCCCACGCCACCACCCCCACCAGGTTGTCATGAGGACCCAAGGAGGACGTGGGTGGGACAGGCTTCTGAGCTTCACATCACTGGTCTCACTGGTCCCTTATGGGTCCCCCCTGCCTCCCCATGATAGTGACACCCACCTCTGTTCCTCCTCACCCAGGGGATGGTCCTCTCGGCTGAATACATCAAGAAGAAGCTGGAGCAGGAAATGGTCCTGTCCCAGGCCTTCGGGCGAGACCTGGTGAGGGGTTTTTTATGCTGCAAGCTCTCCTCCAAGGTGACAGGTTGGGGACAGAATGGGTGAATGATGGCTCCCCACCCCCCCACCCCAGCACAAGCCAGACTCGGACACTTTCCTTCCATCCCAGGCCCCCAGCCCTCTCCTGACTGCTCAATCCCTCCCACCTCCTCTGTTCCTTGCTTCTTTTCTACCAGCTCCTCTTGGACACCTCTGCTCGGCCCCACCCGTGTTGTGAGCAGCTGCTTGGTGCCAGGCAGCTGAGGCACAAAGATGGCTCAGGTCCGGGGCGTCTGAGATGCTGAGCAGAAAGAACACAGAACGTGACTGCAGAGTAGATAGAAGGGACGCTGCTACAGTTGCGTTGATCTGAGCCGGGTCCACTGTCCACACCTCCCTGTGCAGGCAGGCAGCTCCCGAGGGGCTCCCAATTGCCTTTCCCAAAGCCAAGCCATCCCTGGGCTCAGGAGACCCTGTCCAGTTGCTGGGGCACAGGGCTGGGAGCAGGTGACCACATGGTCATAATAGAGCATAATCACTCATGTAAAGGTCTGTCCCGGGCGCAGGCTTCCCTGGTGGCTCAGCGGTAAAAGATCCACCTGCCAATGCAGGAGACCCAGGTTCGATCCCTGGGTCAAGAAGATCCCCTGGAGAAGGAAATGGCTACCCACTCCAGTATTCTTGCCTGGGAAACCCCATGGATAGAGGAGCCTGGCGGGCTACAGTCCATGGGATTGCAGAGTTAGACACGACTTACTGAACAACAGCAACAATCCAGGTACAGGAGCATTCTGGAAAATCAGGAAAGGCTTCTCCAAGGAGGTCACCTCTGTGCAAGGTTTTGAAGGATGAGTAGGAGTTTGTTAAATAGTCTAAGAAGTTGCTCCATGGGCATCTAGCTTGGCTCTTCCTCTGCCCAACACAGCACAGACATGATCCTAGGATTCTGGGGAGCGCCCTCTGCCTCCTTGGGGTCAGCCTGGCAGGCAGCAGGGCAGGGGTCTCAGGGCTGCTGTCCGTCCCCAGGGCCGCGGAACCAAACACTACGGCCTGATTGTGGTGGGCCACTCCCTGGGCGCAGGCACCGCCGCCATCCTCTCCTTCCTCCTGAGACCCCAGTACCCAACCCTCAAGTGCTTTGCCTACTCCCCCCCAGGGGGCCTGCTGAGGTAAGCAGTCCTGGGCCCCAGTCTTGGCTGGGGCTGGTGGGGCAAAGGGTAGATGTTGGGGGAGCTGGCTCGGGCCGGGGGCTGCACTGGGCAGGCTGGTATCTGGTCATCAGGGAATCTGAGGATGGCCTGGAGGGTGGAAGCGGGTGCTCTGTCAAATGCCAGGCCCACGCTGGGATCCATCCCCAACAAAGCCTTGCTGACAGGGTAGGCAGGGCAGGGACCCCAGCCCCACTCCCCACAGGGTCTTTTTTTCTTTAATATCTTTATTTGGCAGGGCCAGGTCTTAGGTGTGGCTCTCGAGGTCTTTGCTCTTCCTTGGGCCTGTGAGATCTTTTTAGTTGCCGCATATGGGATCTAGTTCCCTGACCAGGGATCGAACCCAGGCCCCCTGCCTTGGAAGCGTGGCGTCCTAGCCCCTGGACCACCAGGGAAGTCTCCCCCAGAGGGTCTTGAGTCAGGAAACTGCGCCCAGGGCAGAGGCCCCGGGGAACACACCACGCCCTCCCCTGCCTTAGCGCCCCCGGCTTCCCTTGCAGCGAGGACGCCATGGAGTACTCCAAGGAGTTTGTGACAGCAGTGGTCCTGGGCAAAGACCTTGTTCCCAGGCAAGTGGGTCCCCCCCCCGGCCTGGCCTGGGCTGTCCTCCCCCTCAGACCCTCACCCAGGTGGCCCGTCTTTCTCACTGAGATTCCCACCTCCTCGAGGGACCCCAGAACCCCCCAACTCGTGTCCAGGGTGAGAAGACAAGGTGGGCCCGGCCTGCCCCAGCCCCTTGCCGGCCCCGCTTCCTGGCTGGGCCCTCCTGAACTGCAGGCCCCCCTCCACCCGCCCCGTGACCCTAATGGACCCGTCTCCTTGTTCCTGGGGCTCCAGCTGCCCCTCACCCCCACCTCCCCATCCCTGGCCGGCCCCTGCTGACGTTCAGTCTTGCTCCCTCCCCCAGGATCGGCCTCTCCCAGCTGGAAGGCTTCCGCAGACAGCTCCTGGATGTCCTGCAGCGAAGCACCAAGCCCAAAGTGAGCTCGCTCTCCTCTCTCCCACCTGGGCACCCAGGGCTCTTGTCTCCCCGACCTCCTCCTGGCCCATGGGTCCCTCGGTGCAAAGCACAGGAGGCCCCCACTGGGGGAGGCCAGACTGGGATGTGATTGGTGTCTTGGGGACCTCAGGCTGTTAGACTCTCTGCACCTCCGTGTCCCCCACAGCTGCCCCCTGCCTGTTCTTGTGCAGATGGGGGAACTGAGGCCCACAGTGGGCAAGGGACTCGCTTTTGCTCACACAGCCAGTTGTAACACAGTCAGGACTGGAGCTGAGGACTCCTGAATCCTGGCCCCTGGGTCCAGAGTCAGGCCAAAGCAGCCTGAGGTTCAGTGGTCCTATGTGACCGGAAGTCCTCCTCCAAAGCCCACCGTGATCCCCCAGGCTCAGGGAGGCTGGAGGTCACCTGCAGAGGGGATCTGGGGGCAGTGGGTTCTGCTTTTGCCTGCAGCTGAGAGGAGGGGGCCAGCCCTTCCTAACCCTGACTCAGGCCCGTGTAGGAAGGGAAACGGGAGCACCTTCTGTAGCAAGCTGGCCTTCAGCATGCTAGGCCGGAGGTGGGCAGGCTGCGACCAGGCACCCCGAGCCAGGCAGGGCCTCTGTGCCCCCAGGCTGGCCCTCACTCCACTCACCCTCTCAGCCCAGGTGGGACCGTTCCCTGCTTTGGTGCCCAGGACCCTCTGGCAGGTAGGGCCAGGTACCAGCTGCCAGGGTAGGCAGGCAGCAGAGCCTTAGGAGGGGCCTGGTTCCAGGCTGTGGAGCTGCTCCTCCCTCAGGTCCTTGTCTGGCCCAGGAGGAGTGAGGGGACCCGACGCTGACATGGCCCAGTGTGTACAGCTGGCCTGAGCTTCAGGGTCTATTCTGCCTCTGACTTACAGCCTAGAGCAAGTCCCCTTCCTTTACTGGGCCTGTTTCCCGTCACTCCACAAGGGGTTGACTGGTCTTGCAGCCCCAAAATTCAGCCATCCCATGCCAGCTGTCCCTGGCACCTTTTGGCCATCCGTCGTGGCCGCCAAGCACTCCAGCCCCTGCCTCTTCACTGGGCACTGCCCTTCCCCTGCCCCCTCCCAGCTCCCCCGTCACCTGTGAGCCCTCCTTCTGAGCACTTCCCCACCTGGCTCAGCCCTGACCCCGCCTCTCCCCTTGTCCCCACAGTGGCGAATCATTGTGGGAGCCACCAAATGCATCCCCAAGTCAGAGCTGCCGGAGGAGGCGGAGGTGACCACCCTAGCCAGCACGCGGCTCTGGACTCACCCCAGTGACCTGACCATCGCCCTGTCAGCCAGCACTCCCCTGTACCCCCCCGGCCGCATCATCCACGTGGTCCACAACCACCCAGCGGAGCAGTGCTGGTAAGTGCTGCCTGTGACCCGGGGAAAAACTGGGAGGTGGCAGGGGAGCAGAGGATGGGCCGACCTTTACTCGTTCACCCTCAGGGCAGGGGGCAAAGGCTGGGCAGTGATGGCCCAAGGCCCCCACCGCAGGGCTGCCCCAGCCTTGGGCCCTGGACATGGAATGACCAGCCAGCCTGGTATTCCCCAGGACAGCTCTCCCCACTTGCGTCCATTTAAAAGCAAATGCCCTGAGGGGTCACCCTAAGGCCCTGGCTGGCCCACATCTCAGCTGTCAGTTGGCATCACTGCTGAGATCAGCTGGCAGTTAGCTGGTGGAGGCAGGAGAGAGAAAAGGAAGGGAGGCATCAAAGAGACTTCTCCCACCTCACTCCTCCGACTCTGCTCTCTCAGAGGGCTGGGCTGTGAGCCGGGACCCTGCCCAGGGGTGGAGCAGGAGTGGCTGAGACCATAACTGGTCAAAGGCTCTGTGAGGGGCAGGACTGAGGCCCCAGGTCAGCCTCTCTGGCTCCGTTTGGCATAGACGTTCCTGGTGCGGGTGGGGAGCGAGAAGCCCAGGGACGCAGCCTGGCTGGCCTGGCCAGGCAAGGGGTCTCCAAATCCACCCAGAGCCGAGAGCAAGGCCAGGGGGCGCCTGGGGGCCAAGGTCAGGCTGCCCCCCCGACTCCCTCCTTCCTTCTGGCTCCTGTACCCCTCAGTTGCTGCGAGCAGGAGGAGCCCACGTACTTCGCCATCTGGGGTGACAACAAGGCCTTCAACGAGGTGATCATCTCACCGGCCATGCTGCATGAGCACCTCCCCTACGTGGTCATGGAGGGGCTCAACAAGGTGAGCCCTGGCACCCCCGCTGACCGGGTCTGTCCCCCCATGACACACAAGGGGGCGACGACACTCAGAAGCATCCACTGCTTGGACCCCCAGTGGGCCAGGGAGCCCCTTCACGTCCTGGCCTCCACACCACCCTGTGGTCCTGGGGTGGGAGGGTCTAGAAGATGCGTGAGCACCTGTCCCTGAGGCAGGCTGGCTCAGAAACCCCGAAGCCACCTGGCGCTGGGCAGATACACAGCCAAGCAGGGACTGCCTTGGCCATCTCCCGGCTGTGGAACGGCCGACCGCATTGAAGCTCCAAGCTGGGCCATGTGAGGCTCCATCACAGGGCCTGTCCCTGGCCTTCCTGGAGGAGCGGGGATCTGGTAGGAAGGAGAGTGGGTCTGGCTGACCCCGTGAAGGTCTGTTGGGCCTGAGAGGCCTGGCCTGCCACCCCACCCCCGCACCCACTCGTGATTGTCACCCCTCAGCCACTGCCAGCTTCCCCGTCCCATCCCCAGGTGCTGGAGAACTACAACAAGGGGAAGACCGCCCTGCTGTCTGCTGCGAAGGTCATGGTGAGCCCCACAGAGGTGGACCTGACCCCCGAGCTCATCTTCCAGCAGCAGCCGCTGCCCACGGGGCCACCTGTGCCCGCCGGCCTGGCCCTGGAGCTGCCCGCCGCAGACCACCGAAACAGCAGCATCAGGTCAGTGCTGTTCCCCACCCCAGAGAGTGCGTGCAAGGGCCCCAAGTGTGCCTTCAGAGCATGAATGCTTGTGGACCTTTGTATATACACCCTGGGCCCTCGTATGTTCACACATCTCTGTACATATGTACAGGAGGGATTGCCCCCTTGTTTGGGTTCGCTCCTGCTCTGCTCCCCACTGCCTCTCAGCCTGCCACCACTGAAGCCCACATGGGCCAGTGGGCATCTAGGGATACACACATCCCCAGTCACAAACATAGATTCACTCATAGCTGTTTAGACCCAATCAGGTGGACACCCATGCACTTACACATAAACACACACATTTTTTGGTGTTCAGTCGCTCAGTCGTGTCCGACTCTTTGCGACTCCCTGGACTGCAGTATGCCAGGCCTCCCTGTCCTTCACCATCTCCCAGAGTTTGCTCAAACTCATGTCTATTGAGTCGGTGATGCCATCCAACCATCTCATCCTTTTTTCGTCCCCTTTTCCTCCTGCCTTCAATGTTTTCCAGCATCAGGGTCTTTTTCAATGAGTCGGCTCTTTGCATCATGTATTAAAGCTTACATTGTGATTATACTTGTGTTCCCAGATAGTAGTTCTGAGTGTACAGAGCCACATACAGAGAGACTCACATATAGGACACACACCAAGACAGCAGCCGACACACTTGTACGAACACAGGGATACACTTGCATGGGCAGCCATGCATGTAAATGACAGAGGCACTGTGCCCAGGCCCAGCCACTCAGATACCTCGACCGGCTGACACGCAACCACCTGATATGCACGCTGCACATAGAAACAGAAGTGTGAGCACACACCCGGCATTCATGCACACCCTTTGGGGGCTCTGAGGCAGTGGCTCTTGAGGCGGGTGGGGCTCCTCCATCCTCTCTGGGACGCTTCCCTCCCAGGTCATGGGTCCAGGTGACACATCTGGCCCAGAGATGTTGAGAAGGGTGCTGGTGGCTTCCTGGCCCTTGGTGGGTACACCTGGACATCTCTCCCAGCTGCTGACCAGACAGGGAGCCAGTGTCCACACAGCCACAGTAACCACTGCTTCCCCGTCCCTGGACCCTCATTCACTCCCTGTAGGCTGGTGTGCGGAGCCCAGGGCTCTGGGGCCCCATCCAGCAGAGGGCCACACTGCCTGGGAGAGGTGGGAGGAACCCCAGGGTGAGGAAGGAAGTGACAGCAGCTCGGGAGAGACCCCCTCTGGGTGCTGGCCCGGAAGGTGCTGGACCCGGTGGATGTGGCTCTCAGCTATGCCGCCTCCCTCCCTGCCTTCCCTCCTTCCCTCTCTCCCCTTCACCTCCGCCTCCAGGGACAGCCAGTCTCTCTTGGCCTCGGTCTCGTGGTCAGTACAACGGCACCAGTGCCCCCCGCCCCCCACTGCCCTGCTCAGCCCTGCATCGACCCTCTTGTCTTCTATCTTGGGGTCTTCTGAGCTGGTTATAAAAATGAGAGTTCCCTGTGCTCAGACCGTTCAACCACCTTCCCCTCCTCCCCTCCCCAAGTTCCCTCCAGCCAGAGGAGCTGGGGGTGAGTCTCCGTGCCCCTCTAAGTCTCACCCTTCCCTGCTCCCCCCTCTGCAGGAGCAAGTCCCAGTCTGAGATGAGCCTGGAGGGCTTCTCGGAGGGGCGGCTGCTCTCCCCCGTGGCCGCGGCCTCGGGAGCCCGCCAGGACCCGGTGGAGCTGCTGCTGCTGTCCACCCAGGAGCGGCTGGCGGCCGAGCTGCAGGCGCGGCGGGCGCCGCTGGCCACCATGGAGAGTCTGTCGGACACGGAGTCTCTGTACAGCTTCGACTCGCGCCGCTCCTCCGGCTTCCGCAGCATCCGCGGCTCGCCCAGCCTCCACGCCGTGCTGGAGCGCGACGAGGGCCACCTCTTCTACATCGACCCGGCCATCCCTGAGGAGAACCCATCCCTGAGCTCGCGCACTGAGCTGCTGGCGGCCGACAGCCTGTCCAAGCACTCGCAGGACACACAGCCCCTGGAGGCCGCCCTGGGCAGCGGGGGCGTCACCCCCGAGCGGCCCCCCAGCGCGGCGGCCAACGAGGAGCCGGAGGAAGGGGGTGGGGGGGCAGCCCCCCGCAGTGGAGAGCTGGCGCTGCAGGAGGGGCGCCTGGGGGACTCGCCCAGCCCACAGGTGCTGGAGTTTGCCGAGTTCATCGACAGCCTCTTCAACCTGGATAGCAAGAGCAGTTCCTTCCAGGACCTCTACTGCATGGTGGTGCCCGAGAGCCCCACCAGCGACTACGCCGAGGGCCCCAAGTCCCCCAGCCAGCAGGAGATCCTGCTCCGAGCCCAGTTCGAGCCCAATCTGGTGCCCAAGCCCCCTAGGCTCTTCGCTGGCTCAGCTGATCCCTCTTCGGGCATCTCGCTGTCACCCTCCTTCCCACTCAGCTCCTCGGGCGAGCTCATGGACCTGACCCCCACGGGCCTCAGCAGCCAGGAGTGCCTGGCAGTGGACAAGGTCCGGACTTCTACCCCGGCCGGCCGCGGGGCCAGCCCTACCAAGCAGGACGACCTGGTCATCTCGGCACGCTAGCACCCAGGAGTGGCTACCAACCATGGCCCGGGCCAGAGCAGGTGGCTCCTTCGGGCTCCTGATGGCTGCCCCTCGGGCCGGGCAGCTTTGGGGAGAGGCCCCTCCTGGGCCAGTGTTGCCTCAGGCGTTGAGCACTGCTGCTGAGCTGGGGGGTCTGCCTCCCTACCTCAGCTTAGGACCCCCCCGGAGCCAAGGCAGCTGGGATCTGGGCCCTCCAGATAGGGAATGACAGGGAGGGCTGTGGAGCAGGGAGGAGGCTGCAGGGACAGCCTGCCAGGGGTGGGGCAGGGCCACACTCTGCCCGCCCAGCCTGACTGCCCCCCAACAGGGGCATCCTGGCACTCTCTATTCCGGGCAGGCCATGAGTAGGCTGACTCCCCATCACTGCCCTCTGGCTGCTCTCCCAGGGCCGAGATGGAGAGCAGCCTCTTCCCCACATATTCTCATCTGTGGTCCAGGCTGGCACCTGCCCTGGCCACCCCGAGATCTGGTGCCTGCTGGCCAGCCCCCTGAGGGTGACCCCCCAACCAAGGTGGCCCGCAGTGCCGTGTATGTTTACAGAAGCTGCTGGGCTGGGCTCAGGATGTGTCCTGGGCTTGCAAGCCCCCCTCGCCCTTGCAATCATGTGTTCAGCCGCCCCTTTCTAAGCAGGCAGGGGCCAGGTTCCACAGGGCCCAAGGCAGCCATGGGGCCTGGAGGTGGCCCATCCATCTCTGCTTGATGTCCCTCACCGTGATCCCTCTGTTGATGGGTCCCGGGTACCCAGGCCTGCCTGCCCTGCCAGCCCGTTCCTTCCTGGCCTGCCTTCTACCCCCCAGGATCCTAGCCACTCAAGGTGTGGAGGGCACAGGTGTGACAAGCCCTGGCTGCAGAATCAGTGCCCTGGGCAGAAGGAAGGCCCCACCAACCCCCACTTTTAATCACCTCCCCAGGCCTCAGCACCCCAGGCCCTGGGATCTGAAACCAAACAAGCCTCTGCTCCCCGCAGCTCCCACTCCTTGGCCCCCCCCCGCCCCACCCCGCTCCCCCTTCCCCCCGCCCTGGGCTCTCTCCTGGGAGCTGGGCTCTCTCCCCTCCCACCTGCTATGCCCTGTTGTCAGGAAGTGGGGCTGAGAGTAGGGTTTGTGGGATCTGGCTAGAGACCCAGGAGGGCCAGGGACTTAGCCTAAGGCTTCCACAGCCTCCACTGGAGGGGCTCCTTCCCTGCTAGCTTGGGGAAGCATGAGGGATGGGGCGGAGGCCCAGCAGGGAGGTGGTGCATGCTGGGGTGGGGGCGTGTGTGTGCACGTGCATGAGTGTGTGCCATCCCTGAGAATGGGGTCAGGGGGTGGCTGGGGCACCCTCCCCGCCCTGCCTGCTGTCCCCCACCCTGGCTTGCCAAAACAACAGGCAGTGAACACGATGGGCGCCATGCAGCGGGGGGCCACAGGGCAAGCTCAGCTTCTGACACATTGTCCCCTTCGACTCACCGGCCACTCCGCCCCCTGGTTTGGAAGACAGGTGTGTGCCGGTGTTGACCGCCTGCTTGTGCCTTCATCTCCTCGGAGGCATGGTCCCCCCTACTCTGGGCCCACCCACGGCCTCCCTGGGTTGCCCAGGGCTTCCCTCACCAAGACCCCTATCTCACAATCACTAGTATCTGGGACCCCTGCCCACCCTGCACGTGGGGACAGAGACCTGGGAGCTGGGCCTCCCTCACCCTCTGTGACTCCCACCCTCATCAATCTCCCTCACCCACCATCAATCTCCTGCCCCTGCTGGCCACACCACCCCCCGCCCCCTCGCACGGATGCAAGATGGAATCAGTGGCTCCTAGAGTTTAAAAAAAAAATGACAAATCATAAATCAGAGTAAAGTTCCAACTAACATCCCAGCCAGTTGCAGGGGGCTTGGGATCTGGCCTTTTAACTCCTCCTCCACCAAGGTGGGCCTGGGACTTCTGAGGGGGTGTGGTGCCCACCCATGCCCAGGACTGAGCCATCAGGGACAGACTCCCCACCCCCAAGGCTGCAGCCGCACAGGGTTGCAGGCTTGGGGCTGGGGCAGGCTCGGACTCAGCCCTGGACGCCCCCAGGTCAGCCCACCCGCTCCCCACCTCGCCCCTGGAGGATGGGCCTGCTGCGTGTGTCTCCCTTCCTCTACACACCACACTCAGGGGGGTCTGAGCCACCCCCCTAAGCCCAGCTCGGCTCAGACCGACCCCCTACTCTGTCCCCCAGACCCGCAGCACAAGGTCTCCAGGGCGGCACTGGCCCGTCTCTCCAGGGGCCTGGGCGACCTCCATATGCAATCAGCAGTGAGAGCTGGGCCCCACAGACACTCATGCACTGTTTGTGCCATCTTCCCGTGACTTTTTTTGTACCTAATGTATGAAAGATCCAAACTAATATTGCTGTAAAAAGGAGAGACAAATTAATATAGCTTATTCTATAAATATATCTGTATATAAAGGTTTCTGTATATTGTATAGAGCTGTGTATAAACTGGATGTAGAAGCACGCTGGCCGCCTGGAGTGACCTCTCTTCCCTGCAGGTTGGGTGGGGATGGATCTCAGTGGCAGACTGGCGGGAGGGGAGCCACCCCCCCTCCCCCGAGGTCAGCTGTCAGTCCCTTGGTCCAGGACCACCCTTGGAGTCACAGTGAGAGACCAGAAAATTCTTGAACCCCTGTTTGAATGGGGGTAGCCCCCTTGTTGAGCCCGGCCTGTGTTAGACACGTGTCAGGGGATTTGTCTGACCTGTTAGGGCCCTTTCTTCCCCCTGAGGGGTGTGGGACCCAGAGAGGTAAGGAAACTGCCCAAAACCAGAGAGGACGGGGAACCAGGCAGGTCTGGGAAGTGCTTGCCCTTCCCCCCACCCTGACTGCTGGAAGCCAAGGGTAGGGGGTGGCCGGTTGGTGATGGCACTGAAACTCCCTGTCTGGGTAGCACTGGAACACAGGGGCCACTGGAAGTCTTTGCTGAGGGCTTCCCTGTGAAAGTGTCTAGTAGCTCAGTCGTGCCCGACTCTGCGATGCCATGGACTGTAGCCCACCAGGCTCCTCTGTCCATGGGATTCTCCAGGCAAGTGGGTAGCCATTCCCTTCTCCAGGGAATCTTCCTGACCCAGGGACTGAACCTGGGTCTCCCATGTTGCAGGCAGATTCTTTACCACCTGAGCCACCAGGGAACACGCAGCACGCAGACCGGAACTCAGGATCTACCATCATGAAGACCTCCTAGCCCACCCTCCCTAGGGAAGATGCAAAAGACCTGGTCAGGCCCAGGGATCCGCTTCCAGCCTGGCCCCAGGCCAGTGAGTGCTGATGAGCAGCTGCAAGCCTCCTGCCAGCCCAGTGCCCAGGTCTGCCCCCTCCACACAGCAGATGGCGCTGTTCCTCCAGCCAGCCCCGCCCAGGCACTGATCAGCCAAGGTCTGACCAGACCTGGACCTTCCCCCGCCCCAACACTGCTCACCTTCCCAGCTCTGAGTGCAGACTGAGGGGTTGCGGAGGGTGACAAAGTGGTTCTGTCTTGCCCCAGGCCTCTTTGAACAGATGAAACTGAGGCTACATACAGGTGGAAACCTTCTCAAGGGCACTCAGGCGCAGGGACAGATCTAGGACTAAAATCCAGGCCTTCCCAGCCCTGGATGGTGGCCTCCACACTTGCCTACTGGTTTTAAGAGGTTCTTCACACCTCGTGGTCTCATTTGGTTTGCAAATTTTCCTATCGGGAGCAGAAGCAGAAGCTGAGGATCAGAGAGTTTCTGTGACTTGCCTGAGGTCACACAGCCAGAGTGGGGAACGGGAAGAGGCTCTCGTGAGGAGCGACTAGGGGAAGGACTGAAGCAGTGCCTTGCCTCCCAGAGCCCCCCTTGGCCCCCCGGATGGCCTGTCCTGTCTCAGCTGGGAGGGAGGTGGGAGAGAGGTGACCCTCCAGGACCCCTCGCTCACTGACTCCCTGGGTTCACGCTCACCACACTTTGGGCCCTCCTACCTTCCTCTGCGAAGTGGGCAGGTACCAAGGGCTGGGTGACTCCACAGGAAGCCCAGAGTCCTGCAGGCTGAGGTAGGGAGGGTTCTGCCCACAGCGCTGCACCCTCCCCTGAGCCAGCCTCCAGCCTGTTACTCATTAACCCTCATGTCCCTGCCTCCCTTTCCCCAGGGTTGCCTGCTGAGTGGCTGCCTCTTCCTGACCCAGCTGTCCCCTGAAGGGCAGCTCTGGGCTCTGGGAACTGACCTGGAATCAGAGAAAGCCCCATTTATCAATCACCTCCCTGGCACTTTACCTACACCGTGAGGTGGGAATAATGGGCTGACTCGGAGGTGAAGGTGCAGAAGACGGGCCTTGCAGAATGGCTGAGCCAGCCCCAGAAACAGCGATGTCTGCTGGGCCAGCACGGAAATCTCGGTCCCTCACTCATGGGGCGTGGTGAGGAGGGGGTACTGGCAGGGACACCTCTCCACGGATGGGTTCCCTCAAGGTCCTGGTTACGCAAGGCTCTCTGGGGCTCCCTCACCAGCCTCAACCTCCTTCATTATGGAGTTAGAGGGTGGCAGCCTTGACTCTTCGCTGAGCCCTGGAGTCTGGGACCTTTCAGCCACCCTACTACCCCGTGCAGAGACGAAGATCTCAGGGGACCACTGCCCCCTCGCTCAGTGGTTTAGTGGAGTCAGGGGAGACAGCAGGACTAGAACCCCCTGAGCAAGGCCAGCTCCCATGAGATGAACAGGAAGCCCCACCCCACCGCATGCATCTTCGAGGCTAATGCCACGGAGACCCAACAAGCCAGCCTGAGGAGTTGGGGGTTGGGAAAAAATACACACAGCCCCACCCACCCACTGCCAGGGCAAAGCATCGCTCATGGATGGGGACGGCCCTCTAAGGGTAGACTTTTTGGGCACCACGTGGGATGTGGCAGGAAGACCTGCAGATGGGGGAGGCTTTTAAAGAAGCTGATTTTCCAGGCAGTCCTGGGCAACTCCTAAAATAAAGTCATTTTAAAAAATCACTCAGCGTAGGCGGGTGTCTACTTTGTCCACGGGGCGGGCCTGACCCTGGTGGGGGAGGGGGCAGAGCAGAGAATAACTATTGTCTTAAGGGAGGCTGCAGAGGGGGAAAAACCTCTGGGGTGTATCAGCTGGAAAAGAATAGGCATCTCAGTGTGGCCCTCTCCCTCCCTCAGTCGGACCCCTGCGGGGGGAGCGCTGGTCAGCACACACAGCTGGGGCCTCCAGCAAAATCCATTTCTATATATCTAAGAGCAACAGCTCAGAGAGCGGCCCCTGGGGGACAAAACCTCATTGTGAGGCGCCCGCCAGCCTGGGCACCCCCTCCCCCAGCCCCAGAACTGTCGTGGCATTGACCCTCCTCGGCGGGCCACTGCGGGCCTGCTGACTGGGCCACATCTGGGGCTCAGGCCCCGGCCGTCCCCCCCAACCCCCTCAAGGCTGGCTGCTGGGGAGGAGGAGGAGGAGGAGGAGGAGGAGGGTGGCCTGGGTGGGAACCGCTTTGCAGGCTCTCATCACCATCCCCACCCAGCAGCCCAGCTTGCCTCCCACCCCCCACTGTCCTTTGAGGGGCCACCGGTGGGCTGGAGAGACTGGCATCTTGATCTGCCAGTGAGTCCTCCTACCACCCCCTCCTTGGCCTCAGTTTCAGTTCTGTCGTCTGTCAATTGGTGCTGAGGAGACAAAGCCTGAATAGTCACTGCAAGGACTGATGCTGAGGCTGAAGCTCCAACACACTGGCCACCTGATGCAACGAACTGACTTCCTGGAAAAGCCCCCGGTGTTGGGAAAGATAGAAGGCAGGAGAAGGGGGTGACAGGGGGTGAAATGGGTGGATGGCATCATCGACTCAATGGACATGAGTTTGAGCAAACTCTGGGAGATGGTGAAGGACATGGAAGCCTGGCGTGCTGCAGCCCACGGGGTCACAAAGAGTAGAACACGACTTAGCAACTTAACAACAACAATAAAAGAGTGAGGGGGTGGAGTGGGTTTCTCCAGCCCCCTTGCTGTGTCTGAGGACCCAGGAAGGCTGTGGGCAGAGCCGCTCTGTAGTGAGATGATTCACTGGGTCTGGGATTCCAGAATTCTCTGCTTCTGAGGTTTCAGAGTTCTAAGACTCTGCAGTTTGAAGATGCCACCCTCCAGTCATTCATTCATCACATCTATTAATATTTTGAGCACCTACTGTGTGCCAAGTAGCATTCTTGGTGCTGAAGTTAGAGCAATGACAAAGCCAGAAAAAGCCCTTACCCTCATAGAGCTTCCGTTCTTGAGCGAGGAGAAGAATGATAACAAGGAGTAGATACAAATCTTTTATGTGGCGAGAAAGAAAGGCTAGGTAGAGGGACCTGGGCTTCCCAGGTGGCCCTAGCGGTGATGAACCCACCTGCTAGTGCAGGAGACTTTAAGAGATGTGGATTCAATCCCTGGGTCAGGAAGATCCCCTGGAGGAGGGCATGGCAACCCACTCCAGTATTCTTGCCTGCAGAATCCTGTGGACAAAGGCACCTGTAGGCTACAGCCCGTGGAGTTGCTAAGAGTTAGACACAACTGAGCGACTTGGCACTTATGCACACAGGGGGAATTGCTTTCAGTAGGATGGCCAATGAGGTATGAGTGAGCTGAGACTGACTACTCCGAAGAAACCAGCTCAGGGGAACCAATGTTGCAGACAGATGGAACAGCATGTGCCAAGGCCCTGTGGCAGGTGTGAGTCTGGCATGTTTGAGTGATGGTAAGGAGGACTTTTGGGGGCTGTGACTTAGCAACGGAGAGGAAAGTAGATGATGAGGTCAGCATTACAGGCAGGAGCAGGTCACACACGGCCTTGGAAACCAGGGTGGGAGTTTAGATACTGTTTCTGTTTTTTAAATTTTTATTGGAGTATAATTGATTTACAATGTTGTGACAGTTTCTGCTGTATAGCAAGGTGAATCGGTTATACATGTGTGTGTGCTAAGTCTCTTGACATGTCTGACTCTTTGCAACCCTATGGACCATAGCCCATCAGGCTCCTCTGTCCATAGGATTCTCCAGGCAAGAATACTGGAGTGGATTGCCATTTCCCCTTCCAGGGATCTTCCCGACCCAGGGATTGAACCCATGTTTCTTAAGTCTCCTGCATTGAAAGGCGGGTTTCTTTATCACTAGCACAAACTGGGAAGCCTATCACTTACATATACACAAATATAATGCCATCTGCAGGAGCATGGTAGGACCTAGATATTATTTTGAGTGCAAAGGGAAACCCCAGGTTTTAGGAAAGAAGTGACATGATCTGATTTACATTTTAAAAAGAGTGATTTAGGTGACTACCCTGGCCGTCCAGTGTTTAAGACTCTGCTTTCCAATGCAGGGGTACGGGGGTTGGGGGGGATTCCATACCTGGTTGGGGAACTAAGATCCCACATGTTGTGTGGTGTGGCCAAAGAATAAACAAATAACAAAAATAGATAAACAACAAGAGTGATGTGGGAGGGTTATAGAGGAGATCAGTGGGGAGAGAGGCTGTGCTGTTTGGCAGAAAAGAAATGAGAGGAGCTCACAGAGATGGAGACAGAGAGAGAAGGCTGGTGGATTCACTCAGAGGAGACCCTCCTGGATGACAGATGGGGCAGTTTCCCGGGTTAGCCAGGACCTGGCTGTGACGTTGCCTTTGACCCTAATCACTTTGAAACCGTTAGACCTGGACTGTCCAATACCGCAACTACACGTAAGCTATTTAAACTTGAACTAGTTAAAACTAACTAAAAACTGAGAAGTCAGTTTCTCAGTCTCAACAGCCACTTTTCAAGTGCTCGGCGGCCAGATATGGCTGGCGGCCACCCTGACGGAGGACAGAGAGGGTTTCCCCCATCACTGCAAGCTTGTACAGGACAGACTTCCTCAGACGGTACTGAACTTCACTGAGCCTCAGCGTTCTCACCTGTAAAATCACATAGTAGTCTCTCCTTGGTAAGGTGCCTAAGAGGACGAACCCAGGGATAATCCCCGCAGAGCACTCAGGGTGCGCCTGGCCCCGAACTAATGTTTGACAAATGCAAGTTATTATTGCTGAGATGAGCGGTGGGTCAGCAGAGGAAACGGGGGCTGTCCCTGAGGCTTGGTTCTGAACATCTAAGATTGAGAAGCCCGCTGTCTTCTCTTACCCAAGGGGAGGCGAGGACTGCAGGGGTCTTGCCCTCCGGCAGCACAGGGGTCGGGCGGATCAGCGACACCCCC